>APFE030161514.1:137061-148320 GCA_000404065.3 Pinus taeda
CTGAGCTCTTTCCTCTTTCCATTTTTCTTCCCCTAGACTCTGCACTCAAAGCATTTCCCGATGTCTCACCGGAGCTTTTCTGTCGCATTTCCTCGCTAAGGATAGCACTGACAACATCATCAAACTTCAAAGTACTAGATCCAGACACAGAGTTACTAATGGCCATTACTAAACCATTCCAACTTTTTGGCAATGAGCACAAGAATAATAGAGCTCTAACTTCATCATCAAAGTTTACCCCTACAGAACATAATTGACTTGTAACAGTGTTAAAATCATTTAAATGATCTGCAACAGATCCACCTTCCGACATGTTCATATTAAATAATCGTTTCATAAGAAATACCTTGTTTGAGGCCGAGGGTTTTTCATATAGTTTCTCCAACATCTTAATCAAACCCTCTGTCGTTGTTTGCTTCGAAATGTTGAAGGCGATCGACGCTGCAAGGCACAACCGTATTGTTCCGAGTGCCTTTCTATCGAGAAGGTTCCATTCTTCATCTTTCATACCTGTTGGCATCTTTGTTTTTCCGTCCAATGGTAGGTATAGATCTTTCTGATACAGATAATCTTCCATCTTCATCTTCCACAATGAGAAGTTTTGGCCGTTAAATTTCTCAACCCTAAACTTACCATCTTTCGCCATTGCTCCCACTCGAACAAGGAACCCTTCTTTCCTACGAGTTTATCAACTGAATATACCTTCGGCTCTGATGCTAGTTGTTAGAAAATTATATATTACGGAGCAATGGAACACATAAAATATTGTAGAAATATAAACATAGAAAACGCATAAAACAAGAGAGACACAGATATACGTGGTTCACCCAGTTTAGGCTACGTCCACCCCGAACAGCCAATCCTTCATTTCTATTATCCAGCAAAATGAAGAGACACAACCTACAACAAATCCGCTGTAATATCCTCTGTTTTATCTCACAGTCTCACCTCTCTGTTTCTCGCTCACACACAGAATACACTTATATTACACAACCTCAAATACAAATGCCCTTATACAAAGAGAGGGGTTGCCTTCTAGGGAAAAAAACCCTAAACTAAACATAAGTTCTACTGTCAGATCATCCACCTAATGAATGGCCTAGATTGACTATTAATTAGTATAATTTTACAAGGAAAAATTACATCTGTTTTTAGCTTTGGGGGCATTGCCCTCGAGCCCCCGCTGGGGCACCACTGGCCCCCGGACCCCCCAGTTCGGGGGGGGGGGGGGTCGGCCCCCTCGGACCCCCGTGTGGAGGGGTGTACAAAATTCCTGGGGTATACATCCGGCTGAAACAAAGACCTCTGAACAATCATGCTCCACACACAACAGTTTGTTTGTTTCTAAGATATCTACCCATCTAAGTGGCACTAGCAGCTCTGAATGGACACTAATTTTCCTGATAACATTACTGGTTGTGCTTCTGTCCCTCTCGTTAAGTATTTTGTTGCAATAATAATGTACCACACGCTCATCTTCTTTCCTAGTGGTTATATCAAGCCTATAAATTCAATGGCCCATTTCTCAAATACCTACAGAGAGACTTGGGGATTTAAAGGAAGTTCATCCCTTCGCAAAGGCTACTTTGTCCTTTGGAAAGAATTACATGCCTTACAATATGGCTTAGAATCCTTGTGTAACGTAGGCCACCATACTTCAGCACGTAGAATCTTTTGCGTGATCACTTTCCCTGCATAGTGGCCTCTTGCCACTCCTCCATGAGCTTCAGCTAGGATACTCACGCATTCAAACTCTAAAACATACCTTTACAATACCTCATCTGTGCCCATCTTATATAAATGAGCCTCAATTACCAAAAAAACTGTTGTGTGGAATAGTAGCTCCTTGTTTCGTTGAGTGGAGTATCCTTTTAGAGTAGTTCCCATAAAAAAAAACTGAATAATGTCAACAAAATGATTGTCCACGATGTGCACCGTAAAGAGATGCGTGTTTTCTAGTCCTTCCTCCAAGCTATTGGGTTCTTCACCTATTTTGATCCTTGATAGATGATCTAGATCACATTCAACCTCTTAGGCTTCACAATCACCTCGAATTCATACACCTGGAATATGAGAAACCATCAATAGGCCTTCCCCCCCAACACAAGCTTGCTTACCAACTACTTTAGAATGGAGGGATCTATGAACATCTTAAAGTGTCTGCCCAACAAATAATGCCTAAATTTCTGTAGTGCATAGACCACTTCCAATCCCTTGCACTTTGCCATTGAATAATTCTTCTCATCCTTTAATAAATTCTAACTTGCAAAGGCTATAGGATGGTACAATTCGCCTTCACCTTCTTGTATCATTATTGTACCCAGTGCAATGCAAGAAGAATCCACATGTGCATGAAACTCCTTTTTCCAATCGGGAAATACCAGGATTGGCACATTCACCATATTTTCCTATAACACATCCAAGTTGCGCTGACATTCCTCACCCCAAAATAATGCCACATCCTTCTTTATCAGTTTTTCCATCGGCACAGTAATTTTAGCATAATCTTTGTTGAAATTTCTATAGTATCCCATGTGTCCCACTGTTGGGCGCAACTGCTTGACATTCCTAGGGGCCTCTAAGTTCACAATCACCACGATCTTTGCAGGATCAACCATAAATCCTTTCTTAGACACAAAATGACCCAACAAGATCCAAAAATGAACATAGAATGTATATTTTTTCAAATTCAATGCTATCTGGTATCTTCAACATGTATCCAACATAAGGCACAAACTTGCTACATAGTGTTTTACCAATCTAAACATAGTTTAAACATCAAAGTATACTTCCTGATACTTATGAATTAATTCTTTGAAGACTGCTATGATTACACGGGAAAGTATTGTAGACGTGTTCTTCAATCCAAACAACATAATATCATACTGAAAGCAACCCCATTCTCTTGTGAAGGTGGATTTTATTCTATCTTCTAGTGAAATCTTAATTTGATGATATCTAGAAAATCCGTCAGTAAAAGGATAGGTCTCCTTCCCTCTGACATTTTCTAACACTTCATCTGCAAACAGTGTTGGAAATGGATCATGAACACACACATCATTCAACTTTTGTAGATCTACGCATATCCTTATTTCTCCCTTTTGTTTCTTTTCTTTGACTACCATTGAGCTCACCCAATTGGATCCATTAACAGGTTCTATAATGTTGGCATCCAACATTTTATCTAGCTCTTGGTGAATCTTATCCTTATACTTAGGATTAACGAGATAAGGCCTCTGTTTGATAGGCTTTGCGTCTAGCTTAAATGTGATCCTCATAACACCCAAATCACCAAATATACCATTTAGATCTGAAAACTTAGTGGGGAAGAGATCCTGGTATTCATGAAGTATTTCAACAACTTTGTCTACTATAACATCATCCCAATAGTCTCCAATCTTCATGAACTGTGATTCTTCTTCATTGCCAATGTTTACATCTCTTGTTTTCAAATGTGTGGACATGTCTGGTTTCTCTACTTTCAGTCCCTCTAGTTCACGACTTCCTTCTGTCTCAGGGATATTAGTGTTCCTCGAGTGTTCATCTTCCCCTTTAATAGTCACATTATAACATTCCAATGCATTGTACAACTGGGTGCTCCAATCCAGTTGGGTCCATTCCATAGGTTCCTTTGGTATCCTGAAGATAAGAATTTTAATTTCTTGAAGCACTTCATCGATGCTTCCAAACCTATCTGCAAAGCTGAAATTCAATAAGAAACCTTCCTTCAATACATCCCATTCCATAGTGTCGTGGTAGAGCTCTGTTTCAAGATACCAGTTTATGGGGATTGTATCCAAGGTATGAAAAAATATATGTATTGTTTTGGTTGTGGTTCCATCCCTCATGCCTTAGTCCACTTCACTAGGTGATCGTGTAGATCATCCTTCCCATTATACTTTGTAGGTTTTAACCCCGTACATAAATTACCTGCATAGGAATTCTAAAACATAGAAAATAAACAATGCGAGAGAATAACACATAAAACACATATACACAGATATTTCCCCGGGATCCCAAAACTAGGACTACCAACTTGATTTTTCATTATGTTCCTTTCAATGTTATAATACATGTTTGTACATGCCAAAGAATCCAATACCATGGATTGAAAACTATCATGTCCAATACCATGGACCAAAAACCATCGTGTCCAAAAACATGTGCGAAAATCATGCACAAAACCATAGGTGGGTCTGGCCATCCTAACATAAGGTCAAAAACCAAAATTTTCCAGGGTGCTGCCCCAGACCCCATAAAGTGTGGTTACAGGTATGCCTCAAACCTCTTGTGACCCCCCCGGTACACAATCGATGCCATGAAGGGGGTCTCTAGCCCCAGTCTAACCCCCTAGTTAACTACATGGGCTAGTCGTGAAAGAATATAACACAACCCAACATTCTCCCACTTATTGTTTTCTTTCCACAGGGGGGCACAAGAGAGCTTAATGATTTTTCCAGCCCTGAAACACCCATTGTCTCTCTACAGCAAGAAAACTTATCAAAGTTCACAAATTTTGTCAATGAATCTGTAGTATTCTTCAAGGTGTCCACCTTTACTAGCAACACCTTTTTGTCTTCTATCATATCCCTCACAAAGTGATACTAAACATCAATGTGCTTTGTCTTTGAATGATATGCGGGGTTCTTTGCCAAAAAAATTGCACTTTGGCTATCACAGTCTATCCTTATAGCTCCCTATACTAAACCCATACTTGAACACAATCTCTGCAACCAAACTGCTTCCTTGCTTGCATGAGTGGCTGCCATGTATTCTAACTATGTAGTTGATAGTGCCACTACAGATTGTTTCCTACTCATCCAATTGACTGCACCTCCAAATAGGTTAAACACATACCCACTTGTAGATCTTCTCTGATCCAAATCTCTAGCCTAGTCTACATCAACAAAGCCATGAATATCCAACATTTTTTCCAATCCTGATCTTCCTTGGTAGCACAAACCATAATTACTAGTGCCACGCAAATACCTAAAAACCAACTTCACTATTGTCCAATGCTCCTTCCCTGGTTTTGACATAAACCTGATCAATACTCCCACTACATGTGCAATGTCTGGTCTAGTACAAACCATTGCATACATTAGGATACCGACTGCACTTGCATATTGAACATGGGACATGTCCTTGTTAGCAGGAAAACTAGTGTCCATTCGGAGCTGCTAGTCCCACTAAGATGAGTAGCTATCTTAGAAACAAACAAACTAAAGTTACTTGTGTTTTCCTTTATGAGAGATAGATGAGAGAGAAGCAGAGGGTACCAACCTCAGTCTTTCCCTTGGCTCCTTGCTTGTTTCCTCCCCACTATGATAGAGCTTCGCCACTCTTTCCTCACTTGTCCTGCTTCAAAGAACACCTGTAGAGTCAAAGCAACATAATACCACCAAAGCATAGATATCTATTACCATAAACAATATAGGATCAGATGTATATTAACCATACAAATGCATACATCAATACAAGATCTAGAAATATAAAAGAATATGGAGGAAAACTCAAATAGCTTTATTGATAGAAGTAGTAGAAGAGAGGATTACAACCTAGCGGTCTAACCTAGCGCCATCCTCCCAGCATGAAAGCCCTATTCACCTCATGAAAAGCTAGATCACCCAACACTACAATGTTTCACAAAGAAACCAACATCACTTCCTTACAAAAATACAAAATTCTAGACTTGGATCTCTAGGATGAGGGATCCATATATAGCTAATTGTAGCTAGGTGAGTCAGCTTCTGGGATTTTGATTAGTGTCATTTCACTGATAATTCTTGGCTCCACTTGGAGATTTCATGATGTATTACTCATCCCTGGGCGAATTCAAAGAGCCAAGTGTCAAATGAGAAGTTTCTAGAAGATTCTTTGGGTTTCCACCTAGCAAACTGCGTCTGCCATTTGTTTGCTCTCTCTCATCGCACCCTACAGAAGGGCTTTTCATTATGCCTCGTACCCTTTGCATGTGATAGGTGAGATGGTCCATTTTTTTAGGGAGAACTTCTAGGAAATGATGTAATCAGTTGACCTTGTTCCTTTAGGATATGAAACAAAAATTTTAGGGGTTTAGAAGCCCTTGGTTTATGGACATATGTGATTGGGGTTACAATGCCCAAATATGTCTATAATAGTTGCCCCATAAAGCATGAGGTCGTAAATCTTCTGATGTTGGGTGAAATGCTTTATCATGAGGATCCGAGGTTTTTCTAACTAGAAGGTGACCTATAATAAGATACAATACAATGCATTATCTTCATAATATTTTCATGATCTAGCTAAGGCGGGCATTCCCATGCTCAGCTTTATAAATTCATTTTCATGTACATAGGATAGACAACCGTCTATGTGGCAGACTGATGATTCTAGTAGAGCCATCATCCCTTGGCTTGGATGATTATTTATGCATCTATGATGTACATTTGATGTCTTTATTTTTCTTGAATATATCACAGCCTGGATGGATGAAACTAGATCTGGGGTCTTCAAACTCGTTCAATCTTCGCCCAAAGTACGAGTCAATCCATGTGAAAATATGTTCTGATGTCGAACATGGAAAGACATCGCCTGATTACCAGCCAATGATGTAAGTTGTTAATAGGCACGAGATGAATCACTAATAATGATGATGACCCTCAAGGTACTGTTGTACAATTCATGTGGTGTGAAAACATTAGTCGATGTCGAACACCACACAAAATCTTTCTGTCAAAGGCCATTGAAGTAAACCTATCGCCAAAAGTGAGAAACTTGCATTGAGGCATGCAAGCTTCAAAGTACTGAAAGGCTTGTTCCTAAGTCGCCTTCTTGGATAATGAGCTGATGTCAACAAGAAGTGACCCGTCATAGGAAGGCATTAATGTATCCCACATCTACGACACAGAATAGAGAAAATGATTTTGTGGAGGTGAAAAAGATATTATGATACAGGGTTTAGGTGGTAGTCATGAAAGAATGGAGCGTGAAGGTATTGCAATGGATGAGGCGTAAGCTAGGTTGGTGAATTCTCTAAGAAAATTCTCTTGAACATATCGGTGACATTGAAAATGGATTGGTAGCATTAACCCCAAAAATGGATGGTACAGAGGACCAATGGTGATATGACCAATGAATAGAATAACCTAACCCGATTGAATCATGGTGATGGAGTGAAAGTGTCATGTTCAAGAGCGACCTGCTACCGATAAAGTTCTTCAAGTTTTCTTCCCAATTTTTCCCTAGTGATTGCTGACTAGTACCTCTTTATTTTTGTTAAGCTTAAGGAGGATAACATATGCTTGTTCTATAATTTGCCCTTCAAGCAAACCTGTCACTATGCTTTAGTGAGCCTAGTGACAGTGAAACTCGCTCTTGTCTGTAATGGACAAGTTTGTCACTATTGTTTTCACGAGTTTAACGAAAACGATAACTTGGTCCTTTTCAGTTTTAGAGAGTCTGGAAAGAGATGGAAGGAAACTCTAGTAATCCTTTTTCATACTATAATCCCTTAAGCCCGAAAAAGTATAAAATAATACAAAAGGGATGACTTTTCTGATCACTTTAATGAGCCGAAAAAGATAATCACACGATCTTTTTGTGTAATGATCCATTAGGTCCAAAAAGAATAAAATATAGAGGAGGGATGGCACTTCCAATCACTTTAACGAGCTGGAGAGGCCAATTGTTTAGCAATCTTTTTATATTTTACAAGTCTAAAAAGAGCTTAAAAAAGACTCGTCTTTGAGGAATGAGAGATATTTTCGAGTAGCAGTTGGTTCCAGGTAAAATTTGGAAATTTTCAATCATGGCAGTGTAAAGAAGATAGCTAACAGAATCACTTGTCGCAGATTTTCATCAAAAGGGTAAACAATCAAGTGGAGGTGATGGTAAGAACACGACCAAGGCTCAAAAGTTGATAGTAATGTGATCACAAAGGTTATTTACCGAAAGTGGGTTCATTTTTTAATGAGCTTGAACTCTGGGGGAACATATGCTCATAACTAGGTTTATCTTTTATCGAGCTTGAACTTTACAGAAACATTGCTCATGATAATAGTCAGAGATTTTTGGTTCACCATTAACACTATGTTCTCTTGACAGTCTCACTACCTATTCAATTGCTCCATCAAACTGATTAGAAATGTAAATACATGCTTGAAAAATGAGTTAAAAGACCAATACCTTATTTGAATTATGTGAATAGTAACATAAAAGTAGTTTTTACCTCTCATTTTACCATTTCATTCAAATTTGGGATTGTTGGAGCTCTGGAGGTGTTTCCCCCTCAATTTTCATCAGTTGATTCTGAGAGATTCTGTGGACTATTTTCGACGCCGTCTGGACTAGGTAGGAGTTAACCCTGAGCTCTTCAATTGCATTCTTTCCTTTTCTAATTCTAAGCATGTTTTCCTATTTTTTTGAGCCTCTGGGGTTTGAACATTTTGTTCTCTCCCCATCATACCTAGTACACATCGAAAGGTGCAATGCATACTAAGCTAGCCATTGGCCAGTCAGTATGCATCCCACCTAGTACACAACTAAGGAGCGATGGACGCAAGGAGGAAAGTTTATGCACTGAATTTTCATGGAAATTTTGCCTGTTTTTGCCCAAATCAGGATCCTAATTCTTCTCTTGTTTTTTTTTCAAAGATTCATTGAAGCAAGATGGTCATTACATGGCATGAACATGAGCATGAAGAAGAGGATATGGTTGCCTTACATGATCCGAGTATAGTGATTGCATTGCGGAACTGTGGCTTGCTCAAGTTCTTCCGCATATCTAGCATGAGGCAACAAATCAACTTGTTGCAATATCTTCTCGATGCATTGGATCCTACCAACCAAGTGTTCCATATTAGAGGTAAATCCATCCCTTTGACTGTTGAGGATATCTACTTCTTAACTAGTTTATTGAGGCATGGTGCCCCTCTCTCACTATCAGGATCTGCCCGTGGGGGTGAATCTGTAAGGGATTACATTCGCTAACACTATAGAGATGGATCTCAGCCGAGCAGGGACAGGAAGATTAGCATTAGAGATGTCCTTGACCAGTCCTTGAGTACTATCTTATTCACCTTTTCTAGATTGGCTAGTAGCACGGCTCCTCACTTGGCCAATAGGTCCTGTATGCAGTATGCTTTGGAATGCCTTGAACCAAAGGTATTCAAATGTTGTGATGCAGTACTTCTAGTGATAAAAAAACAAATTACCAAGGTGAATAACAAAATATCTAAGAACTTTGGTTATGGTTCTATTCTGGTTGCTTTCGCCTTGGAGAAGATACCACTGATGTAGCCACAGTACATTTCACTCGGACTACTAGCACCGACAGAGCCATAGATGCAAATATGGGTTGACCTTATGGCCAGACATGTTGGTTAGTCGCAGATTTCATTCTCGGATGCCTTCTTCTAGTGGTTCAACTGTCAACAGATGGTTTATGCTGAGTATCCATATGCCGAGATGGATTTCCGGGGTGACCCAGATTTGGTGCTACCAGCTGGCGAGTAGTGGGGTGTTATAGGTAAAAGGATCTAACTATATCTCTGTTTATTGTTTTTATAATGTTCTTATGTTTTTTACATGCTATCAAGACTAATAAAACTCATATATTTGTGTAGATATTGGACCAGTGCGACCAACAGTGTGCTCGAGGGTAGCAGCTACCATTCCAGTAGGAGAGGTTGTAGAGAGGGTTGTCCCTTGTTATCTAGACATAGCTAAGACCCTTGTAGTATTGTAGGATCAGATCGAGGGCCTCACTCTTGGTATTCTGGATGTGAGGACCAATGAGTTACCTCTGAGATTACAACACCATACTACTGGCGTGCTGAGTCGATGGACTAGGCTCCTACGTATGATCGCACAGGTGGTGACTTGTTATCACCAGCACCATTAGTCTAGGGTGCTTTCCTGCATTTTTGAGTTTTTGGGTCATATGATCAGTTTTGTCCTAACACAGAACATTTTTGAAAAAACTATAAACAACTGTATATATTTTTTATTTTTGGAGCTTTATTTTGGTTAAGTTATATGATCCTGATGCAAATGTTGATGAAATACTTTTTCTTTTATAAATGCTGCACATGTCCATCTAACACATAATTTGCTAATGAATCAGTTAATGTGTTTAAGTTTTTGGAAATATGTTGATATCGAATAGAATAAAACTGCCTTTCCAAAATCCTGACCCTTAGGAACATACGATAGATAGCTGGATTCTAAACAGAATAGATGCTAGTAAGCTGTAGGATGACGAGTTGTGATTGTTACACAGTAATTTGTCACTACCTTCACTGTTACCGGGAATAGTGTCCACTCAGAGCTGCTATTCCCACTAAGACTAGTAGCTATCTTAGAAGCAAACAAGTAAAGACTACTTTTGCTTTAATTTATGAAAAATAGACAAGAGGGGAACAAAGGAGACCAACCTTTGTCTTGCGCTTGGTTCCTAGCTCGATTCCTCTCTTTCTTGATAGATCTTTACCACTCTTTCTTTGTCTACACAGCTTCGGAGAGCACCTTTGGAATCAAAGCAGCATAATACTATCGAAGAACAGAGATCTATATTCATAAATAACACAGGATCAGATCTGTATTAACCACACAAATGCATATACAATCAAACATACAAGAATGTGGAGGAAAACTTGAATAACTTTATTAATATCAAGAATAGAAAGAGGATTACAACCAATTGTTCTGACCCAGCATCATCCTCCAGCAAGAAAGCCCTTCTTCACCTCAAGTAAAGCTTAGATCACCCAACACTGTGAAGTTTCACCAGAAAACCAACAACACTTCTCTACAAGATACAAGATTCCAGCCTCTGGATCTCTGTGATGAGGGATCCATATATAGATGATTGTAGGGGTTTGAGTCATCTTCTGGGTTTTTGATTAGTGTCCTCTCTGATAGTTCTTGATTCCACTTGGAGACTGATGATCTCTTACTCATCCCCTAGTCGAAAACAGAGAGGCAAGTGTCAGAGTGGAAGCTTTTGGAAGATTCTATGAACTTCCACCTCGCAAACTGTCCCTGCCATTTGTCCATTCTCACCCATCAAACCCAATAGAGGGGCCATCCAGTATGCATCACACCCTTTACACTGGGAAGGCAATATGCATCGCACCCTCTGCACTGGGCATTTAATATGGTCCAGTTTTGACCATTTCTGAGCAGTTTTTTGTGGAGAACTTCTGGGAGATGATGTAATCAGTTGACCTTGTTCATTTAGGTAGTGAAGCAACACTTTTAGGGACTTAGGAGCCCTCA
>APFE030161519.1:0-38741 GCA_000404065.3 Pinus taeda
ACACTTCCTCTAGCAGAAGACACCAGCTTCTTGCTAGTTTTGGAAGAGTTCCAGGAATTGCATTAAGCATTCCAGAGTTGTTGGTCATCCTTAAACCATCACAGGTTGACACTTCCCTTTTCAGGTTGAAGTTTTACCTTTTATGCGGGGTGAGACCTCCCTTTTATGGTTGAAGGTTTCCCTCTTTAAAACAATAGGATCACTTCCTCTAGCAGAAAACTTCAGCTTCTTGCCAGTTTTGGAAGAGTTCCGGGAACTGCACTGAGCGTTCCAGTGTTGGTGGCCATCCTTAAACCACCACCTTATTATACCAACATTTCAGAGAGCACATTCAGCCTAGTGCTACCATGCATTTTTGCACATTTTGTATTACATCTCTCTTCTTGGACTCATACATTACCCTTCAGATTAAGGGGGGGAATGTTGGACACTAATCCTTAATGGGTTAGTGTGGAAGCCGAATGGACAAAGCAGTCCAAGGGACCTTGGGATGTGAATCCCAACGGTCACCACATGTACTATAAATGTATATCAAATTGTTAATAAAATTGTATTGCATGTTTTATCTTTTACATCTTTCTCGCTCCCCATGTGTGTTTAACAGTAGGAAAGTAGATAAATTTGTTAGGAAACATGTATTTTTACTAAATTTTCATATTTTACTAAACATTAAAGATATTTAATTTATTTTGTAGAAGCTATACAACCGTAATCCAGAAAAATGTTGTATATTAAGCTTTTATAATTTACCACTATAAGCTTACTCTAGGCTATTTTTTAATTCATGTTTTATAACATTCCACTATAAGCTTACTCTGGGCTATTTTTTAATTCATGTTTTATAACAAAAATTTAAAATTTAATGTACTTCTACTATAAGCATTACTACTATCACTTATCAAATATTACTTCGGAAAAATTTTGAACTTATTATTTATTTGATTTCTGGATATTAAAATCGTATTAGACTATTATTTTTTTAATTCTTTTCTCTTGAATAATAAATATGATAAAGAGAAACTTCCCTTTTTTTTTTTGGAAAGCTTTGAAATATCACTTACCTGAAAAATTTTGGGAAAATATGTAAGGGAAAAATAATTTTATAATTTTGAAATGAAATTATACCTTTTTTTGCCTTAAAAAAAATAAAGTAAAACCATAAAAGAAATTAAATATAAATTTAAATGGTATAATAACTTTCAGTTTGTAATAATTTAAGTTTAAAAACCTTTCAGGATTATATCTATTGTGTAGTGAAATATATTTATCTATTAAAATTATCCAAAATCATGTTAATGTAATAATTATAATTATTTTAAAATAATTATCCATTTAAATGAAATTCTCTAGCTTAGAAAACCAATTTAATTATTAATAAAAATCAAATTGCAAATAAATTAACACTGTCAATTTTAAAAGAAAATCTTACTTGACCGATTGAGCTATACTAAATGACCGTCAATTTTAAAAGAAAGCCTTGCTTGACCGATTGAGCTATACTAAATGATAGAAGCATCTTGTGTATAAAGATATCAAACATAATGATTTGTAAAAATGGATTTTTTTTTTTAAGAGTGTTGGTGTTAGTCTCTATGTCAATGTTCTTATTAATTTGTTGAAGCCTGAGGTAATGATCACTTGACAGTATAGGTGTTGAAACTAGCATTGAGAAAGTAATAAAAGAGAAGTTGCTAGATTTTTATCAAAATGCACCAACATATCTTTTTGCAAGAATTGAACTTGAGTGGAGGGGAGAAGATCATTGTTCCAAACCCCCAAAGTTAAAACCCAAAACATAATTAATCTTCTCTTTTTAAACCATGGTGAATTGATAACACATTATAACTAAATTGGGCTAGTCCCAAGATCAAATTTGTAGGTTTCCGCTATAATACCAAGAGTATATCCAACAATCCTCAAGGCATATGTACCAATAATTAATCATTTTTTAAAATCCTAATGAATAGGTAACATGTTGGAATAATGAGATAAAATATTTCTGCTACGACTACAACACCAAGAGCATATTCAACAACCCTGAAGTCACATATACCTATAAATTATTAAAAATGTGAGTAAAATAGTGTTGCCAAAATTGAACAAAAAAAAGTTCGATAATGGATACAACCGTTGCAAGGTGCAGTTACACTTGCAGCATAGCTACTTAATACATGCCTCTTATGTAAAAAGTAATTGATAGTTACTTTAGATTAATTTAAATGGTTACAAAGTTAAAAATCTCTGAAACCATCTACATATAAAATATGCTACATAGTAATTATAAACCCCAATTTAAGATAGTGTTGGATTTATAACTATTCTTATAGTTAAATTGGTATACATTAATTATACAAAATTTGTTATTGGGTAATCATAAACCCTAGTTTAAGGTATCTACATATAAAGGGAGTAGTCTTTAAGTGCCACCTTTTGAAGTTTGGGCAGATTTCTAGCGGGTGAAAAAATTTGTGGTCAAATATTGATTTGTGTTGTTTAAACTAGTCTTTTTTAATACATATATGGATTCAACACCCTCAAAAGGTGCTGCGATTTTGAAGAATTCACTTGTCAAACTTGTGATTTTTATGAAAACGAATTAAATTGGAAAATAAATGGGAAAACCTTCCAAAACGTCACGCTTAAAGACTACTAGCATATAAAGTATGTTACATAGGAATCATAAACCCCAAATTAAGGTAACCGTGGGATTTGTAGCTTTTCTTAAGGTTAAATTATTATATATTAATTGTACACCATATATTACACGGTAACCATAAAACCTTGTATAAGGTAGACTTTGTTTTTTTGACTTCCTAATTAATGTTGAATAAAATAAGAATATGAAGTTTTTGATTTATTGAATAAGACTTAGATGAATTTAAATGATTATAAAGCTAAAGACCTCCATTCCTAATTAACGTTGAATAAAATAAGAATATGAAGTTTTTTATTTATTGACTAAGACTTAGATGAATTTAAATTGTTATAAAGTTAAAGACCTCCAAAACCATGTAAAAGTGGAAGCCTATTCACATTACCCTTGTATATGTCATGAAAAATTTAGGTTGGACAATGTCATATTTGGACTAGCTAAAGTACTACAAGGGTGAGATTGATGTCCTTAACCCATCATGGTACTTTCTTAACCTCTTCAAACCACAGGTAAAGATATATAGATTTGTATGTTCATTTAAGTAAATTTATGCATTTTTTCTTAGCTTTAACACAAAAATATATCTATATGGTATTATTCTTATATTTTTTATATAAATATTATATTTGTTGTGAGAGTAAATTATTGTTAATGTTTGGAATTTTTTTTTTTCTCAGTAAAAACTAATTCTATTAAGAGGACATATGGTACAATAAGAAGTTACAACCAAGAGAGGCAAGAACGTAGGCTGCTGGAAAGGATAGGCTATCCACCTTGGCCCCTAAAAGAAGAAGAGAAGAGATCTGAACTGAGCGAGAAGAAACAAGAGGAACAGAGGAGCAAGAACAGAACAAAGGATTCTACCGAACATGTGTAGAATCAACTATTCAGCATTTTTTCCCTTTCTTTTTACCAACTTTGACCCAATCAGGAGGACTCTGCTGAACCGACATGATTTGCAAGCTGAGCGGTGCTAACGGGGAGGACTCCTTGTCTAAGTTCGAGGTGGAGGATTCATGATTTCTTTTCTGTGATATTGGTGGGACAGACAAATCCTTAGGATCAGTTGAGGGTGGATCATGTGCTAGCTTTGCTTCCATTCCTTCCACATCCTCTTCCTCTTCATTTGAACTAAAATGAAAGTCATCCATGGGAGGAGGATCATGAGGCTTCCAGCTTTTGGATTTATGCTTGGGGTTGACTTTCTTCTTTTGGGCAGCCATCGTGGGACAAGAACTCTGAAGGTGCCCTGTGTGATGGCAGTTTCGGCAGTGAAAGGTTGTGTTCTCGTAATCCAAGGTCTGAATCCAATGGAAGTCTCCAATTTTGAGATTGATCTGTTCAGTGAGACCTTTGCTCATATCTATTTCTACACAGATTTTGGCAAAGGTGTATAGGCCCTTTTCCCCTCTAAAGACATCTGTGTCTAGCAAGCGGCCTAGAGAGTTGCCAATCCCTTGGAATACAACAAAATGCCAAAGGTTTGTCGGGAGATTTGGATGTCTGACCCAGATAGGGAGCTTGGTGATGATTGCTATAGTAGGATCGAAATTTGGGAACCAAGGGGTGAGGAATAAACCTGCTGAGCCCCAGAACCATGGGCCTGCACTTAAAGCTTTTTGGTAATCCTCATCAAAAGCGAACACTACAATGAAGAAGCCCTTTGAGCATAACATCACCTTGCAATTGTTGGTCCAATTAGAGTGAAGCCATTGGTAGAGGTCTGCTGTGCGTGGCCATAGCCCATTGAACCTGCAAATAATGGCGTGATCTGCAAACTTTTGGGTTTGCTCATCCATCGTTGGATGCATGATATAATGGAGGGGGTTTCCTCCAGTTTGTCCACCAGAAAAGGCTTGGGAGCCTGAGCTGGTGGAACTGCTTTCTTAGGCATCTCAGCATGGACAACGTCTTTGTAAGAAGACGCTTTAGCTGAGGATGAATGTCCTACAGCTCCCCCTCTCAAACGAAGGGTAAAAGTAATGGATGTATTTCTCTTAATGCTGTAAAAAGATAGGGGGAGATGATCCTCGAGTTGTTTACCTTTGTGGAGAAGTCGTTGAGCTGCAAAGGGTATCCCCAACTTGAGATGCAGAGCATGCTTGAGGTCCTGCACAAGATCCGACGAGCCCACCCATTGTAGCAGAGGTTTTGCCAGAGATGAGCCTCATTTGGATCTAGAATGCGGCAGAAAGATCAGGGTTCTGCTTTCCTTTGCAGATCCAAGACAAGATGAGGCTGGAGCTTTGAAGGGCCTTCTCCTCCTGAACTTGTCGTAGGGGTTTGTGAGGAGAAGAGGAGAAAGTCCAAAGGTCCCTGAATATGTCATTGTGTTCCATCCAAACGAGCTTCCAGATGTTTCCTCCAGTTAGATCCAGGAAACTTAAAAAATTATGAAGTTCAAGAACAGAGTATCGGCTATTCTAGGGGGACAGAGAAGGTACTGATAGAAATGAGTAGCCTTCCAGCACAGAGAATTTCTTCTCAGGAGTCGTCGTCTGAGGAGAAACGAGAGCAAATTCTGCGTTTTCGTCCTTAGCCAATGCATCTGCAATCCGATGGGGGCGGCTGTTACGAGATGCAATAGTAGAGGTTTGAGATCTGGTTGCCCCAGTGCCGAAGGCAAGAAAAATGAGAGGGAGGGGAGCTTTCAAAGAATATTGGAGGATCTGCGTATCAGAAATGAAGAAATAGACTGGCATTCCTTCACTGTATCGAGCTTCCCCTTCATCGTCAGGGCCGAGCAGAGGCCAGACGGAGGCCAAGGGCAAGGAGGCGATGGCGGCGACACAGTTAGAGTTCATCTTCGGCTCGTCAAAATCCTTAGATAATTCATTGTTAATGTTTGGCTTAATAGTAACATTAAAAATAAATTATTATTATAAAATACAAAATATATATTCAATTAATAAAAATATAAAATTCCAAATAAACATAAATATTTTTTTAAAAAAAAAAAAAAAAACATAAAAATAATATAATATATATATATAATATATATATATATATATTCACATATTTAAAAAAAAAATCTAATTTTTTTATCCAATAATTAATTTAAATAATATATATAAAAAATTTTTTAATTTATTTTTATTAAATTTATTGCCCAATTATTAATTTAAAACAATCTAAATTTTTCATTATCATATACATTACCCAATATAATATACATTACCCAATATAATATAGACGCAATAAAAATATGAATATTAAAAAACATATACTAACCTACATAATAATTTTACATTTAACTACATAAGGCTTTGGTTCCACTATTCATTCATTACGTATATCTAAGCTTATGGAATTATGTGACCGTATATTTACCCGATATCACACATCTATCACGTTCACAGTAAAACGCGTAGATCTCAATTAATATAGTCAGATAGACTAAGTTGCCTACGAAGAAAGTGGGTTGATTTAGTAGATGTGATCACGTAAACGAAATAAGCTTAATAAAACCTGACAAGGTATCACATCACTTTGGATAATTATAGTTTGATAATTTTAATTAAATTAATTAAAATTGTATAAAAGATAGTCACTTCATAATATTTAATAATTATCATTTCATAATTATAAATACATGTTATTTTTTATATATTTTTTTAATTATTTATTTTTCTGACCATTTCAAAATTTAATAGTTTAGAACGATAAAAATGATGTCGTTTACAATTTCAAATCACTAACAAATACGTCATAATTCATTATTACAATCTGACCAAACCAAAAAATAAATCTACAGTCCTGGCCATTTCTAATGCTTCATTAATGACGTGTTTATATGGCTCATTGGACTGGGTTTATTTATTGACCCCAAGAATGATGTAGATTTTATTGGAATGGTTGGCATACACATTCGAGAGGCAACTCAGAAATTCAAGAAGTTCCATTTTATTGTCCATCCGCGTGCACTCCACAAAACAGATCATAGAAAAGAATTGGAAGCGAGTTATGGCAGAGTAACCGTTTGCAACTTGTAACGAGATAATTACCAGCATCTAATTGGAGGAGCCATGGCCAACGTCTGCTATTGCATACCGCAAGTGGGCGTGCTTTTGAGCTTATTCACTCTTATTACTGCCCAACAGCCAGGTATATGGTAGAACACTCTATGTTGAAGAAAGGGTTAATGAGTGTGCTATTTCAGAGTGTTTTCGTTTTGTCGACTGTTCTAGAATCGTCATTTTAGATATGTATTTATAATGTCATTCATTTTTTTTTCAATATTTGGCTCACAAAATATTGTTTTTCTTATTGTTCTCTGGCTGTGTGGTAGGATTTCTGAATATCAACTGTGGAGGAACAACCAATCACACTGTGGAAAACAATATAACATGGGTTACTGATGCTAATTACATAGACGTCGGTAAGACAGCAGACATAGGGAACGTCACTGAGGCAGCGTTGGGCTCTTCTTTGGATAGTCTACGCTACTTTCCTAAACCTCTCAACAAGTCTTGCTATCTCTTGCCTGTGCCCTCCAGTGTGCCTTACCTCTTAAGGATCTGGTTCGTCGTTGGAGATTACACTGGATTCCAAAGTTGGCCATTAAGTTTTGCTTACTCTTTTGAGACAACAGATATGCTGGTTATGAATAACATAACATTAACTTCATCAACCGATGCACTTTATGATGAAAGAATCTTCACCACTTCAGGCACAGTGATGTATGTGTGCTTGATCAGAACCTTCGAGAGCGATGATCCCTTTATCAGTGGTATCGAGTTGAGGACCCTCCAGAGTGGCATGTATAAACAGGCACAGCCAGGAACGGGGCTAACTACAAAATCGAGAATTGATATTGGTGGAAATTCGATGCTTCGGTGAACATTTTGAACTTCAGATATTTATCTACGGAAATCTAGGCATCGTAATTAACGAGCTAGGAGTGTAGATAATAATTGTAATGAGATGCGATTTTAATGATTTCGATGAATAGTTTTGTATGGCTAATTATGCAGGTATCCTCAAGACAACTTCGACCGCATTTGGACACCAGTTATAACATTAGATTCTACTGATCCTAATTTCTATAAATCTGTAACTTTTGAAGTGAGCATCTCAACGAACAATACTGCAGACCTTCCCCCAACCCCCAATTGCTGTCATGCAAACGGCGTGGGTTGTAAACAGTTCGACCGGCCTAAGTTTCAGTGATACATCGGTCCAAGGGAATCAATTACTACTGTTGTATTTCGCGGAGCTGGAGATGCTCGAGATGTCGGAATACACATCTTTTGAGGTGGTAGTAAATGAGGAAACCAGTGCTCCAGTTACTTTACCGCGAAATAATTATGTCCAGGAGGAGATATTCGCATTCGTCTCCAATCAATTAGAAACCTTTTCACTCTTGAGGGCTGCTGACTCCACTTATCCTCCTATCATCAACGCTTTTGAGAGTTACCTGATAATCGATACGCAACAGCCAACATATTCACAAGATAGTAAGTGCCCTCCCTCACTAAACTTCTCTTACTCAATTAAGGGATCATTCAATGACTAATCGAGTAGTTCTCAAACTGCAGCTGAGGCTCTTGAGGCTATCAAGAGGAGTTTTGACATAAAAGATTGGGTCTCTGATCCTTGCTATGTCATCCCTTGGAAAGGAATCCGCTGTGATAACAGCTCTTCTGTCGTAAGGATTTCTGAAATGTAAGCTCTATTTTTCGGTTTATTTACAGCTGAAATAAGATAAGGAAACTGGGGAGAATTGTACGTGAGATCGTATAAACTAACGCCAATCTTTTCATTGACAGCGATTTGTCTCGAAGGAATCTGACAGGATCACTGCCCAAAGATATTGAACAGTTAACTGCATTAATTACTGTGTAAGTCTATCTCGAGTCTCGACCATCCTCTTCTTTTTTTTCTTCGTTTAAGCGAAGTAGCACTTACTAAGAATATCCTCCTAACTGAAAAGTTGTAAAGCACTCCAAGAGCGATCGGTATTAGCAATTAATAAGTCGCTCTGGTGGGAATATAAAACTAAAACATGCTGGTGCGGGTTATGAAAGAACGTAGTTTCTTTAGGATTTAATCTTTGGCATTAATTGGCAGGTCATTTAATAATAATTATTTCATGGGACCCTTGTCAAATTACTTCAATTTAACCATGTTGGAAAGACTGTAAGTTTTTTTTATGTAAAATTTTCATTTTATTTCTTTCAATCTTAATCTATATGTGCATTTTGAAAAGACCAAATTTTATTTTGTTACAGTTATTTGCAAAACAACAACCTGAATGGGACTGTTCCAGAATGGCTATCTCAACTTAAAAACCTTGAGTTGTAGGTCTCCCGATGACCTAATTGTTTATTATATATTTTTTCAGGTTGATGCTCAAGGTCAAATGCAATTATTTATGTTTCTCTCCTCACAGGAATATAGCGAACAATAATTTCAGCGGTGCAATTCCTGTGCAACTTCTCCGCAATTGTTCGTTGAAATTAAAGTAATCCTGTCTTATTTGATATTCTTTATCTTTCAACACAAGTCAAGTTGAGAATTTTCTTTGGTATTTTCCACCATAGAAACGTTTTATCTTACTGCAAGATGTTCATGGAATTTTTCTTTCTTTGGTTTGTCGCAGTTACTCTGGAAACCAATACCTGCGTATGGATAAGAGGGAGTGTGTTCCATATAATTCAAATGGCTCTAACTCAACGGCATATAATTCAAACAATGATAATTTGAAGCTTATTGTCGGAACAACGTTAAGCGGAATTCTGATCACCGCTTTAGGGATAATGGTGGGTGTTGCTCTGTATCGCAATAAATGGAGGAGAAATCGACAGGGTGGTGCCAACGGAAGCAAAGGTAGCGTTTCCTGCACTAATTGTACTAAAGGCTGCCAAGATTACAAATGCATTGTGGGAGTGTGCCCTCTAAGTGAAGTTATGTCAGATTGTGCTTTGACCCTTCCATGAATGGATTGCAGACTACTCAATAATTACGGTGCCAAATACAACAAATTCCCGAGCCTTCACCCTAGATGAGATGGTGACTGCCACACAAAACTATAATCGGAAGATTGGGCAAGGGGGCTTTGGATCGGTTTTCCTCGGTAACTTGCCCGAAGGAAAAGTTATAGCGGTAAAAGTGCTCTCACTGTTCTCCAAACAAGGAGTTCGCGAGTTTTTGAATGAGGTAAATTCTAGAATTACCATGTAATATGGTTTTATATCGTTAGATCTAACCATGCCATTTTTTTCTGCACTCTGAGGTATTATATGTATTTCG
Organism: Pinus taeda; assembly: GCA_000404065.3. Lineage (NCBI taxonomy): Eukaryota > Viridiplantae > Streptophyta > Pinopsida > Pinales > Pinaceae > Pinus > Pinus taeda. The sequence continues at coordinate 9,905 of APFE030161519.1, forward strand.
TGAACAGGTTGATCTCCTTTCTAAAATCAATCATAGGAACTTGGTATCATTATTGGGATACTGTAACGAAACCAGAGAAGTTATGCTTGTCTACGAGTACATGTCAGGAGGGTCACTAAAAGATCACCTTTATGGTAAATTATATTGCTGGAAGATATTCGTTTCAATTGATAGATTAATAGCCAAGGTAAGAGACACGTATTTGGATTTTATTTTCTTTTCCAGGTTCCAGCTCAGAAGAAACAGAACTAAGTTGGAAAACCAGGCTCAAAATAGCAATGGATGCAGCTCAGGGTAACGCTTCCTCTAAATTTCTGTGATGTACAGCAATTTTTTAAAATTCAAGCCCTGGCCGTTTACAGTACTGATTACAAGAAAATAGCAGTTAATTTCTAATTTATCTCACAAAGCATGGGTAATGATGTGTGACATGTGATCTACGTGTGATTTTTATTTGAAGGACTCGAATACCTGCACGTGGGTTCCACCCCAAAGATAATTCACAGGGATATCAAGAGTGCCAATATACTATTAGACAGCAATATGAACGGAAAACTTGCTGATTTTGGTCTTTCAAGGATGACAATCGATGGGGAGGTTACTCATGTTACCACTGCGGTGAAAGGAACGGCTGGATACCTGGATCCAGAGTATATGACATACCCATAACTTACCCTCGCTCTGCATATTATCGAAGTTAAATGAATTCAATTAATTATTAAGAGTAAAGGAACTATCGTTACTTATTATTTCCCCGGTAGTCACGTATTCAAGTTTCTGCGGTGCATGCTTTGACAGGTATTACATAACTCAAAGGTTGACGGAGAAGAGTGATGTGTATAGTTTTGGAGTGGTTTTGCTAGAGATCATATGCGGTCGACCACCCATAGATCTAAAACTACCTGAACATGAACTAAACATTGTTCGTTGGGTAATGAATCTTATCATTAGTCGTCAAAAATATAAATTTTGAAGTGAAATTAGAATATTTAGCAATGCATTTTCTGCAGGTGGCTCACAACAATTATCTGCATTTTGGCGTTGAGTCTAACAATAAAGCTTATTTACAGGTAACACCGTACTTACTCGACATGGATGAAAATCATGTACTCGAAATAGATGAAATTGGTGGGAGAATAGCTGAAATTATTGACAAGAGATTGGATGGTAGTTACGAACTGAAATCTATCACTCGCGTTGCCAAAGTAGCGATGAGATGTGTTGAGGCTAAACCGTCGTTAAGGCCCAGCGTGAGTGAAGTAGTGAGAGAGCTCAAAAAGGCTATGAAAATCGAGGAGAAAGCTTCTATTTCAGTTGCAGAGGACATTGATATCAAAAGTGTCGATTTGTCGGTCACCGCGCTCAGCTTATCAATGGATTGGAGGAGACGCAAAGGAATGGAGTGGAGTGATAATAGCTCCAACCCTTCCAATGTGGGAAGATAATCCCGCACATTGTGGATCTGGAGTGGATGGAGTCAATTCTATTGGTGGAACGAAGACAATGTAATTCTTATTTCCCAATGTCCATGAATATTTTGCAAAAGTTCCTAAATTGATTATTTTTTTTCGCTTAGATCCCTAAATTTTCCATGTCGACGATGAAAAATGCACATTTGTAAGAATTTGTGTCGGTACTTAAATCGCTATCGATGCCTTAATTTTGTCAAATTCCATGGTGTTTTTGGGATGAATAACATGCCCAATTCTAGTTTTAATGTTTTTTTATTAGTTCTCATGCGTGAGAAATGTACATTTGTAATATGGATGGTAACATCGGTTTAAGTCGCAGGAGTGAGATGCGTACACAGTAACCTGCATGGCGAAAATGGTATAATTAAAACTTTATTTTTTTCCCTAAAAATATTATTATTATTATAAAATTTATTACTAATATTAAAATTGATAAATATATAAGTCTGACAAATATATAATTTTTTTGACAAAGAGAAGTTTAACTTTGAGTGATAACTTTTTTGGGATTCCATTAAACTGAATTTTATTTTTAACTTGCCTCACTTGACCATCATTTCCTTAGGTGGACGAACAGCATCCCGCGCATCGAATAACTCAAAAACATGTGATGCTCTTTCCATGGCGTCTCCCTCACCTCCTTCACAGCTCCTGTCAAATAAAACCCTAAATTATTAACACTATTAAGGATGGTTATACCAAGTTAATAATTAAACTATGCATAAACCAGAGCGCGTGCTACAACAAAGAGCTTGAAATCTGTGACCCACTATTTTTAATTCCATCAAACAATCACTTGGAAGTCCATAATCATATTGCAAGGAAAATTTGGTTGTTACTAGTGTAATAAATTTTTTTAACACAAATTTTAAAATTGATTAATCTTGAAGTATACTCCGTCATAAATGAACTTATGAAATTTTAGATTGGTTACATCGTGAAGTTTAACGAGTTTAAAATGTAGTCATTGGCCTCGTCATCTTAGGCTGGTTGATTTGCTAGACTCGCTGGTTCGCTTCCCTATTGAAGTTGTTGAAATATCGAGTGTGTTGTTTCACCATTTACTTTCACAACCACATTAGCACACTAGCGTGAAATTGTTGAAGCCATGATTGATAGGAATCAAATCTAGTGCCCGCTTTTAAATAAATAAGGATTCGTACCAATGAAAATAAAAGGGGAAGAGTCTTAATTAATAAAACACCACGTGGCACATATAGTTATTACCCTTGGTTTACATGGCGAATCAATCCATTATGGGGCATAATTGCAAAATGAGGAAATCTAACGCACCCATTTGTCCCATAGTCCACTCAACCTAGCATGCAGTGATCATTCATGTTTTGATTAATAAAAGATTAAGTGGCACATATCATTATCAGACTTGGTTTGTATGATGAATTAGTATGTTATGAGACATAGCAGAAAAGGGAACAGACCCAACGCACCCACTTGTCCCATGTTCCACCTAACTCAACATGCAGGGAGCATAGCCTTCTGCAGTCTACAATAATTTGAAACGAGAAAATGCATTTTATTCCCTAACTAACAGAATCCAGAGACAATGATGTTTGGTTACATACATGGTGCTCTAAGTTTTTAAGGAAGACAACATGTTGTAATGTGGCCAATGTATGGTTACGACCATGGAACTCTTAAGTTTAACACAAACAACAAACTCAAATTTGGTCAATTTTTTGTTGCAACAAACAATGAAATCAAACAAAAATCAACATAATTGTGGTTTGTTTCTACCATGGATTCAAACCCTGAATGGTCTCATTTGGATCTAGTGACAAAATTCACAAGAGTAGAGACAATGCATAAAGAAGGTAGGGACACATACTCGGGTAATCTCCGCAACCTCCATGGATATATTCAGAGTGGATCATCCTTGGAATAAATGAGATAAAAAAAATTCTTGAAATAATCATACCTCCAAGTTAATGTTAGTAGATCACTTGACACACATAGATACAATTTTATATTGCGTCTGGGATGCTCTTAAGGAAAAGTCTACTAAGATCGAGCTTTAGGAAGCTATTTTTCTGAGAGGCTAGATGCAACAACCCTTTAATTTTATTTTTGGATTCTTTACCTTGGGATTGTTGATCAACATGAATAGGGTATTTTCATTGATCAAGAGAGTGTCATAGATTTACTATAGTTCAGAGAGTTGTGTGACAACTTAGTAGGAAATATTTTCCCTTTCTACTTATTTATTGACTTGAACCTCCATGGCCTCCTACAATCACATCAAGTTTTAGTTTAGATAAGCATTTAGTTGTATTTCAAACATTATACCATCTTTATCCATTAAATAAGCATAAGATACGATCTATATTAAAGAAGCATAAGATACCCTTGTAGATTTTCATTGAATGTTATTCATGCCCTGTGGAGCTGAGAGAGAGTTGATGGCGTGATGGCCTTCAATTTTTAGCATAACTTTGATTCAATGTGCGCCAAACCTTTTTTATTCTGCTACAGTAAAGAATGCTAGCTTCAAGAGACAAGACCTTTAGAGGGTGTTGATGGTGCTGGATCTGCCAACATTCAAGGGATCACCTCGGTATGAAGTCCCAACTAGACCTCACACTGATTGGTGTGGGAGTCCCATTCAGTATGATGGCCCGGTTTCCATTATCTTAAAGATTTGTCTCAACTCTTGCTTGTCAGCACATGAGAGTGATATGCTTTGTCTTCGAGAAGTGAGGTTCACGTGCCTGCTGATTGCAAGTATTACTTGTGTCAATGGTTCTTTCACTATAGAGGGAGAGGGTGAAAGTGAGTCCCAAGTCGGTTGGGAGGAAGCCCCCACTCTACTACGAACACACAACACAAGAGGACGTGCACAACTTCCAAAGGAATAGTCCACACGGATGTGGTAGTCACAACACACAAGAGAAGATAACACGTACAACACTCAACAGATGAGTCTACGTGAGTGCAACGATTGTTATAGCGAGTTTTATGTGAAAGGTTTGTCTGGTGTCCAATGGAGGGTAGCTACCACGGGAAGGACAACGTTAACAACACATATAACACATTTTCATTAATACATTATGTATTACAACAAGCGAATTAGTTCAAGTGTGAAACACAAGTTAAAACAACATGCATCACAAGTGTTCAAGATTAGTCTTACAACAATTACAATACATGTGTGAAAACGTTTTGGCTTGTTAGCAGGGTTCTGAATTAATAAAAATTTCCAAGACACATCATTACACCATACATCACTAACCCGTGGGTGGGGCATTGGAGCCACTACTTACTCCTCAAAGAAAAGATTACAGACTCTCTTGGCTATGTGGAAGGAGCTGAGGTGAAAAGTCCTATGCATGTACAAATGAGGGGGTATTTATAGCCAAGGGTGAAACTGACCCTTGTGGCTGTTCGACTACCCTCATGACTGCTTGACTTCCATGACTCTTCAACTTTACATGACTCTTTGTACAACAACTGGGTCTCTTGGACTTCCACGTTACATTACATTGATAGACAGTATGGCCCACAATAGGGATGTGGACGGCATGACTCATGACATGGCTCGACATGACAATGCTGGTACATTCACTCTGCTATTGGTGTGCATGTCAAGCTGCAATGTTGTTGGGTGATGGATGTCCTCATGGTGTATCATATCTTCACCTCCGCATGAAAAAGTGCGTGGAGTCTTCTATTGTCGTTGCTTTGCTTGATGTTGCTTTTGTACAATGTTCCTCGCTTGTATGTTGGAAGGCTTGACAGGTTCATTTGTCCGTGAAAGGTGCATGTTCGTCTGTTCGTGAGCACATATTGCATGTTTGCTCGTCTGTCCATCCGTCCACGAATACGTCTTTGCATGATCATTTGTTCACAAGCACCTCTCTTTGCATGCATAATTTGTTCATCTGTTGGTGAACCCGTCCTTTTGCACATGCTCCCTTCGTTCATCCCATTCGTCATGGCACCATATTTGTTTGTGTACCTGTTCCTGCAGTCACTCATGATGAGATGACATCAAATCCAAAAATCTCGTAGTCTACCACGATATATGATCATTTCGGATGCAGGTGATCGGGAGAGGCAACAAGATTGGAAGGCAATATGGAGGTTTCGAGGACTCCTCATGAAAACTATGCAAGAGTCACTGGGTGATGACGATAAGCAATCTGGATTGACAGTGACTGTCCATAAGGTTTGGCTCAGCTTGAGGACAAAACTGTGCAGTTTTTGAGGGGAACAATCCAGGTTGCAAGAAGGTTGGGCAGGCAAAATCTGCGTAGTTTCTGGAATGTGTGGGCAGTGGGAGCTAGTGAAGTAAATTGATCCATCCAGTTCATCTAGTAGTTCATCAATGACAGGAATGGGAAATTTATCTTTAATAGTGATCTTATTGGGCTCCGTATAATCTGGACACATGCACCATGATCCATCCTTCTCGTGCACCAACACTACCTGAGCGAAGAAAGAAGTTTGACTAGGTTGAATTATACTAGTTCCTCTATCATTTCTACAACCATACATTCAATTTTATTCTTTTGGGCATAGGGATATCTGTAATGCCCGATGTTTGGAGGAACACTTCTTGGAGTAAAATGAATAGCCTGATCATGATCACAAATAAGTGGGATACCTTTGGTAGTCTCAAATACCTTGGAATGATTGTCCAAGACTTTTTTGAGATCTTGAGAAATAGATGATCTCGATGTGGGAACCTCTAGCAAACATAATTGTGCAATTACGCCTCGTTGTTATTTATTTAGAATATTTTTCAATGCCATTAGATCCGATTATCTTTCCTGGATTTCATACGATACCTCTTGATTCAACTTCCTTTCCTTCTGAAGAAAATTTCATGAAAATTTCTTGAAAATTAAAAGCTATTGTACCCAAGGATTGTATCCATTACTCTCCTAGTACAACACCAACACCACCCATTGGAATGGAAAGCATTCGACTATTCAATAAATATTCTCCCATGGATAACTTCGTATTATGGCACTTTTCAGAAAAATTTATGGTTCCTCCACTTGCAACCATCACTTGACACTCTGGTGTTGGATATAGTAAGAAATTCAATTCCTTGGCTATCTTACAATGAATAAAATTATGGGTACTTCCAAAATCAATCAACACAATCAACTTTTTCTTCTTGATCTGTCCTTCTATATTGATAGTTTAAGGAGTTGTAATTCCGACCAATGCATTACAAGATATGGTTAGATTCATTTCTTCTTTCTCTAGGGTTTGTTCTTGGTGTATATCCTCTTCTTTTGAGGTTTCTTGTTCCTTTTCTTCTTTTCACAATCTATGTAAAATAATTTCTTCTCTGCACACTTATGAACTTTAGTGTATTTTCTATCACAACTGTAACAAAGCCCTTTTTCTCTTTCTTTCTTCCAATTATTGGGGTGTCAACCGTGTAGGTTGTGGAAGGCTAGGGGAAACAACACTTCCATCCTTATAGTTGTGAGTGGTAGGCTTCCTTGTTTCCATAATTTTGCTTTCCATTTTTCTTTCCAACCTGAATGCCTTTTTCAATGAGTCAAGTTCCCAAAGGCGAACCTCATGTTCGATCTTATCCTTTAAATTCCCTATGAACACATCAATCCTATGATCCTATGGAATATATTTTACCCTCATGTTCAATTTTTGGAAGTCCTAAATGTTCTCCATCATTGAACCCTTTTGTTTGAGGTTTATCAATTGGCTAAAACAATTGTTGATTTTTGTATCCTCATAATGTGCTATCATTTATTCCATAAAAATTTCCCAAGTGACAATTTGTTTACAAGAGTAAAGCCATCAATACTATAAAAACTGATTTGGTTCCAAATATAAAGTTGCAATGAGTATTTTTTTTTGTGTTTTGGACATTATGGAGATTGGAATATTGCTCCATTTGTAGTATCCATGTTACGGGATCCTTGCCATCAAACTTCCTCATATCGATCTTTGGAACATGGTGGGTCTTCAATCCAATGCTAGAGTATATGAAATCATGATTAACATTTCTTTTGTTGTCATCATGAGGTTCCTTTACTACCCTTTCACCATCAGTAAGCATTTCTTGTAGCAACTTAGTCAAATCTATCTTCAAATCTTCCATGTCGCCTTTCAATTTTTCTTCTATACCATCCACCTTAGCATCCATGTGATTCATATTAGCTTCCATACCATCCATCTTAACTTCCACGCCATTCATCTTAGCTTCCACACCATTCATCTTAGATTCCACACCTTTCTTTAAACCATCAATCTTAGCTTTTGTTACCTTTTGTGAGAATGAAATTTGTTGCACTTGGTTTTGTAATTTTAATATATCATGTTGCATTTCTTCCTCTTCTTCATCAATCATGCTAGCGATTTCTAGTTTCTTACTAGGTGTTTCCATTTTCTTTCTTTGGGGCATCAATTAATGATAATTATTCTTCACTATGCCCTTTGAACTTCAAAGTAACTTTTTAACCCAAACTTATGCAAAATTTTAAAAAGACTACACACATTTTTCGCTTTGTAGAAGTTCGATATTGAATCTGTTGTATCTCTGAAATTGCGGATCTCCAAAGTTTGAAAATTCTTCCTGCGGTAGCCATCTGAATCCTCTTTACAATGCCACCATTCTCATCAAAACCGTATTCTCTAAGAAAGATTTATGCCCAATCTCCCAAGATGACCCGATTATGTAATTCTTCATTAGAGTGAATTTGAACGATGTACCATGTGTCACTGTTTTGACCTTCGGATCTGAAAACGCTACACATAAAACTACAATCCATTCTCATTCTATAACGTTTTACGAAATTTCAATCTGATGCTCAGAGAGAAATTTATAACGATTTTCCCACAGTCGCCTGTTTCGTATGTAATTCGGGAGTCTTAAAAAACTCTAACTTCCTCATATCATATCTCCATAAATATAGCAATACAATATTTGAAATTCGGACCCAAGGTTCAAAACGATTTTCACTCAAATGGGTTGTTGTTTTAGCTTCTAAAACTTCATAGAGAAAACTTTATAGTGAAAATTCCATGATGGCCTATTTGGAGCAGCGAAATCCTTGCATCCAAACCTCTGATACCAAATGTTAAGAAATCATCTCACAAAAAGAAAGAAAAGATAGGTCAACAACTTCATAATCATCCTCTTCGAGGGGGAAACCTCCTTTACATTACACAAATGAACAATTCTTGGATGATAGAAATGACAAAACCTCCTTTCTATATATAGGAGTCTAAGGGGACACAATATAATCAAAGCCGACATAACAATAATAATATAAGGGCACAACAGTAAGAATAGTGGGCTTCTATGGGGCACGGTAATAACAATATGGGGAAAATAGGGGCACAACAATAACAATAAGGGCTACAATGACAATAGTATAGGGGAATCACTAGTATTATAGGGACCTAACATGTGCACTAGATTTGGGCCACTAGATTTTGAAGGATTTTATGTTCCCTAGAATGTCAACCAACTATGCTTCAATGTAAAGTGATTGATGGACATTATGGATTCCCCCCCAACAAACCTAATCTAACCAACAAATTTTTTTACGTTCCCAACTGGGCTTAATCTATGTGGTTTAAATTATTGGTTAATTTTAGGGTCTTCGTTTGATAATTTGAACCAAGTCCTATTCACTTAAGGTCGTGTACATGTGTAGAAGTGGAAATTATGTGATGACTTACATTTAAATAAATGATAAATAATTAAAGAAAACTCGAAATAAATTGTATAAATTTCTAAAACACTTACTATAAATGAATAGAAAGTAAAATATTACTAACAACAACCTATTTCCAACTTGGATGGAAGATTCTATATAAATAAGGATATTCTGTAAAGCTGGAAAGAGGAAGCTATCAATGGAGAAAGGAGGATCAAGGATATAATAAAATTAGACCTACCATCAATAAACTAACCTACTATAGAAATGAAAACAGAGAAATAGTTGTTTCTAAGGTGGGAAAAACCTTAAACAAATCTACCACAAAAGGGCTTAAAATATCTGATTGGTGAGGAAACAAAATATGGCAACGAAGGGGATCAATTTTGATCTCCAACTTTAGTATTAATGAAAATTTTAAATTTGCATCAAACTATGGTGAAACAAATTTTTTCAATCCAGTACAACACGATCCTAGTTCAAAATTACCCACTTTATTCGTTGAATATTTACGCAAAACCTTAGAACAGATTCTTTATTTTCTCAAAATATAAGGATAACAAAACATATGAAGATTTGTTGAAGGCCATATCAATAGGGGTATCCAAAATCCTAATGATGACAAAAAACTAAAAACATAAGAAAAAGACTACAGAGAACAAAAGTGTTGTGTTCTGGTAGAAAAGGCACTAGAAAGTGTATTGGAGTTCACATAATGGGCCAATACCTATGCTCACAAACTCACTTCAACACAGAAAAAAGCTGTTCTCTTACTCTAAAGCTTCTAGTCATAGAATTGTTCATATTTCTCTATATTCTAATTGGCTGGTCGCTATGACCTATAGGACATGAAAAGAAATTAAGAATAATAGTTTCTTCAATGAAATCACCACTTAACATGAATTTAATAAAAAAAAGAAGGAAATAACTCATAGAAAAACCCACGAAGGATGAATGTGTTCACATACCTAGTATGGTTGCCATTTATTAGCTAGAAATATGTATAAGGGTTACCAAAAAACCTTCCTACCATAGATTAAAGTAGTCTAATCACAATAACAAAGTTTTAAGCCCTAAGGGGTAATGCCAAATATATCAATGTTAGATTTGCTGAAAATAAATAAAAGAGAGATTTCAGTTGTAAAAAAAACTGAAAATACAAATAACATTACAAACTACATCTAATGGGGAAGAAAAGTAAAAAATTATTAATTAAAAATATGAAATACGCCTAATAAGGGCAAACGATGAGTAAGGGTTAACATGTTCTCCTCCATGGGAGGGTTATTTTCTCCCTTTCTTATGTTTGCATATGGCTTTTGTCTTTCCATTCATACATTGTGGGTAGAATGATAATGTGAACTCTATTGGGAGCTCGAAAGACACAATATCAAAATAATGATGATGAAATGATCAAGGTTTAAAGAGAGTAGAGAAAAAAATTTATTTATAAAAAAATGGTTGATAAGACTCGACCTAGTCAAATAATAAAATAGTTTGGAATAAATCAAGAAATAACCACTTTTGGTATATTTATGCCGTAAAGTGTTCCATTAGACAATTGAAGTGTTCTCTTCTGTTGATCCCACTAAGTGAACTGATTTACTTCACTCAACCAACTCACCCAATCCTTGATTTACTGTCCTCAACCAACTTGCTCATTAATTTTTCAGTTGGATCATTGTGTCCCACGCATTGAACTAACTGCCTGCAGACTCTTTAAGTTTCTGCTGAACTATATTGTAAGTCGACTCATTATTTTTCTACTACTTTTCCTTAACTCTCAAGCTCATGGGGAATCTAATCCTGAGGTGATTGTGGGAAACACCCATACTCCAAATATTTGTGAAATCTCTTCTCATTTGTGAAAGATCTCATCCTAAGGTCACACGATCGAACCCTAGGGTAGATTTCATGGATGAGTACACTGAGAATTGGTGGTGGAAGTGTTGGCGCCATGGATGCGTACACTGAGAATTGGTGGTGGAAGGGTTGGAACCATGTTCCATGAGCTAGTGAATGGTTAGAATATGTCATTGACGACACCAAAAACACTTAGTTTTCAGATTTGGGACTGTTGGAAAAACTATTTGCAATGCTAAAGTCTGAAGATTCGAGTACAATCTCATGAGGTGCAGGAGGACCAAGAATATCAACTCCAGGATTTGTCTTTATCTGCCATAAATCCCAAAGATTCTATGGGTATTCCATGAATGAAATGAATCACTAAAAGCTACGGCAGATCCCTTAAGTACATGCAAAGACTTCATGTAATGATGTAACAAAATTCATTGTGAGGTTTTCTTTTTTCGCATAAGGCTTACTGGACTCGAAACCCTGTTCTTCCATGTAACATCACTCAGGATTGAATACCTATGGAACTATATATTATGCTTTTTCATGTTTAAAAAAAAGCGTAGTTAAATTTTCTTTTTTGGAAAGGATAATTTTGGATAGCTCGAGTTTGTGGAGCTACTCTTTCATATTAAGGTGATTGTGAATTTTATGACAATGGTGGATGGATGTGTCTCGTGGATAATGCACTCAGGACATTTATTTGTTTGGATACACTAGGGTTTAAGACTAAGCTTTTGAATTAGTTTTTTCCTTTTTCCTAGATTTACCTCCTATAAAGAAACTCTGATTCTTCCTTTGTTCTTCCCTTTCACCCCTATATGTAACACATTAACCTGTCTATTTCTTTTCAACCTGAATACGTATGGCATATTAGAGAGAAGATAAGACCACACGGATATGTACTGTTGTTGTCTTTTTCTCGAATGATTTTCCCTGTTGTCTATTTTGTTACATACACCGAAGAAAAATTCAAATCCTCTATCAGACGATCGTATAACATCTAGCTAATAGTCTCATTTTTATCGATTATAAATAAAATGAATCAAGCCATGGCTTAAAAAAATTCTTGGAACCTAACAAGACCTTCTAGAATATTTAAAAAGGAAAATATCAGTCAACTGAAATTGTTGAAAAATGTCAAGGGAATAGGTGATGCACGTCCCTTAAAATTTTAGTTCTTGTTTTTTGGATTTAATCTACAGGGTAGTGCTATTAAATTTGACTTTTTTTTTTATATTTCTTGTTCATTTTTCCCTATGACATTTTTTAGGTATCTATTATTTTATTGGAAAATCGTTTCCTCAATTTTCTGCAACCTTTAATTTACAAATATTTGCATAAAATATTTAAGAAACTCGGACTCTACTTTAGTTCATCAACATTTTGTTTTGATTTATTCTCTTAAGAGATGAAGCCATGACCACCTAGGCTGTTAAACAGAAAAGTAATCACAATGCCATTTCGCCTCCTCTTTTGTAGCACAACTTTTGCTTATTAGCTGAGAACAAAGAACAATAAATATAGAATAATTATTTTCAAAATTAAAGGGAACAAAACATGGTTATAACTAAAAGAAAATAAAAAAAATTGAAATAAACTCTACAAATATGTGATTTAAGTTATTTTGAGTTTGTAAACAAATCCTATTATTTTAGACAAGTTTAAAGTTCTATAAAGATTGAATTTCTATTGGTTGATTTCTTGCACGTTCATCCTTCATTTCCTCAATAATTTGTGCATCTTTATTGCATTTCTATTATGAGAGACCAAGGGTTTAAATTTGAGAAGAAACTCAAAGGTCATTCCAATCTTTTCTTTTTAAAAGGATCTATGCAAAAGACAATCAAAATCTCCCAAAGACTAGCAATCGCTTAGATGTGTGATCTTCACTCACAATGCAATAACACAACATCAATGCAATTGAATCAAAACAGAGGAGACATTGGGTAATCAAGCAAAATGCAATACAATAACTTACATTATAATTTTTTTGAACCGGTGGTATAACTTAAACTATAATTACCATGCCCAACCTTCCAAAGCACATACCACTTTCTGAAATCTATCAAGATGTGAAACTATGATATATATCCAAAATCCAGATGCTAAAACTTGCACATTTATTTATCTTTCAATTCAATAGGCCAAGAAAGCCACTGTCTGTGGAAACATTGTGAAAGGAAGCTTCAATCTCAAGAAGATTGTAGTTTTCAAATAATAAATGCATTAATTTGTATTCCAAATTTAATTTTATGCTACTTATTTTACACAATTTTAAGGGGTTCGTGTGGTAAAATTTATTTAATTTCATCAATTTCAAGGAACTTACGCAGAATGTATTGCTTAAGATAATCCTGTTGAATGGACTCGGTCAAAATTAAAAAAATCCTTTTGTATGGCTCAAAAGTTTTTGAGGAATCCATTCAAAGAAATAATTGCAGTCAATAACAAGAGTTTCATTAGTTATTCAACATACACTTTTGTATTTTAGGATCCAATCCGATCATATCGATATAAATAACCAGTAGAAAAATGACTGCATAGGAAATTGAGAGGGAAGAGATCATTTTATAATCAAAACTACGTAACATGTTTTGAGGAATTACAATAATGATATGAATTCCTCCTATAGATTAATTCGAGAAAGAACCTCCATACCATTGAAAAAAATCTAAGTAGAGATGACATAGGAGATGGATATTCTATTCTTCCATTAATGTGAATTTCTCAAAATTCTTTTGGTTCGCGTCCATCAACAATTATGAGTGCAATCACTCGGAAATTAAGGTAAACACTTTGTTTTGGTCAGTGCACCTCATAAATAGTGATATCCATCGCTTCCATATTAATGTATCTTTTGTTATTTTGGTCGGAGAACCTTACAATTTGTGATATTCATCAATTGGAAATGAATGAAAACTCTCTCCATTTTGTTAGAGTTTGTGATATTCTTCAAATTAGTGAAATCCATAGGAACTACCCATTGACACAATAGTTAGTGGATTTCACAATTAAATTTTGTAACTAGTGGGTAATTTGTCTTACTGATCAATAAGTGTGTGGATTTCATTGTAGTTTTGTTTTTATGATTCAGGTACGATATCTCCTTGACATTGCATTTTTATATTCAAAATTAATAGTGAAATATAAAATATGCATTCACAATAATAAATTAAAAGAATTGTCTAAAAGTGTCACACATGTTGTATTTTTTTCTTTTACGATTCACTTAGAATATCTTCTTGATATTTAATTTTTATGTTCAAAATTAATGGAAAAATATAAAATGTGAATTCACAACAATAAATGTGTCACAAGCTTTCAGATGTACCTGGTGCTTTTGCAAATTTGAGTGGCTTGCGCTACCCAAGAAAACGTGTTAATTAAATGGTGATGAAAGTGTCAATTATGTGTCCTCGAAAAGTTATACAACTGGAAAATTGTAAAATGAGGAGTTTTTTTTTAATTTTGGAATATACATGTTAATTAAATGGTGATGAAAGTGTCAAGTATGTATCGTCGAAAAGTTGTACAATTGGAGAATTGTAAAATGGAGAGTTTTTTATTTTGGAATATATTAGCAAGTGCACAAGATGTTGTAAAAGGAATTTGGAAAAAAATTGACATATAAAAAATTATTGAAGATACAAATTAGTAAACAAAATACCATTCAAAGCTAGAAGATAAAGATAAATCAATTATATTATGCCAAATTCACACATCCTTAAATTAGTTATATTATGCCAAATTCACACATCCTTTAACATTTTCAAGATAGATTGCCTCTTAATCTTCAAATATAGTTTAGTTTTTCAAGTTCCAACAACAATATTTGATAGATTTTAAAAAGTCATGGTCTCCCAATACCTTGGCATTCCTTTGCAACAAGTGGTGCAATTTCTAGTATTATTTTTTCGGAGGGGAAAAGGTTAAAGAAATGGTCAATAACATTTATTTAGTTATCTAACTAAAAAAATAATTAACTGTATTAATCAATAGAAGTTGGTGAAATAATTAATGAACAAAAAATATTTATTATTCCTTGATTATTTCTATGGTCAAATGCGTTATAAGTATTAAATAGTGATTTAATAAATTATTTCCAAGAGAATATTGAAATAATTAAGGAATAATAAATAAATAAAATTTATCTAATTATTGCTATGGAAACAAGAAATGTAAGTGAGAACAAATTTAATTATTTTCACATTAATATGATAATAACATAAAACTAAAGCAATTTATCATTATTTTCATGTGCATAAATTAATTAAATAAAAATAGCTTAAGAAAAGTGGTTCCCTAAATTGTTTATTTCATGATAACTTAAGAAAAAATTGTTCTCTAAATTATTTCTTTCACGAACTTTGACAAAACACGGAGATTCAAACTACATTAAAAAAAATAAATCTATTCTATGAATAGGCAACTAAGATAGCCTAACACTTTGAAATCAAAATGAAGATTTCTTGTAACAATAGGATATAATTGAAGGAAATTAGATCTTGCTTCAAACTACATTACGAAAGGAATTTACGTAGCCTAATACTTTGAAGTCACAATGAGGATTTTCATGTAACGAAAACCCCAAATTAAATTAATGTAGTGAAAATAAAGTGTGTCACTTCAAAGCATGATAAAAAAATTTCTAAGGGGGTCGACTTGGAAGTTCCAATCAAATAAAATCAATAAATTCTAACCAAAGTGGTTGAAAAAAAGTTTGTCTCTTCGAAGCATGATAAAAAAATTTGCTCAAGGGGGTCGACTTGGAAGTTCCAATCAAATAAAATCAATAAATTCAAACCACAAAAAACTTTTAGAAGACACATTAATGCACTAAGCTTTGGAAAATGAAAATTTAAAGATGGAGGTTATGGAGTAGGTGTTGGACACCTAATCCTTAATGGGTTAGTGTGGAAGCCGAATGGACAAAGCAGTCCAAGGGACCTTGGGATGTGAATCCCAACGGTCACCACATGTACTATAAATGTATATCAAATTGTTAATAAAATTGTATTGCATGTTTTATCTTTTACATCTTTCTCGCTCCCCATGTGTGTTTAACATGGTATAAGACCGGGCGATATCCTGCCCTGCTGATATTTGAACCATTTGTTTTATGGTTTCTGCCATTACTTATGAATATTTTCTCAGCTAGAATTTAGGTGCCACCTCCTGCATATACCTGCGCTGCTCCTCCATATTCCTTATCTGCATTCTGTCTGCCACACCTGCACTGCCTGCCTTCTGCTCCTCTGTCCAGTGCCTAAAGGAGAAACACTGTCTGACAAGAAACGCTCCCTGACAAGGAACGCCTGAAGGTAACGCTGTTGATATATGAGCGGATTTGACATATGACTGCTGGTTCCTATGCATTGAAAGGAGTTGTAGCTGGTATATGAAACGAGGTTGTACAGAATCGTTTAATTTTACTCTGAGATTTCTGCAATTTATTTTTTAATTACACAAATAAGTAGTTACCATGAAGATACGGGTTCATGACTCGACGTTCTTGGCTGCAACATGAGCTATTCCATCTGGTCAGATTCTTCAAAGCTGTAGGTTATGGTTATAGCTTCGAATCTGGCCGAGAGAGGAAGTTTCATTCTTAATGACAAAAGGTGATTAAGTTATAATCAAAATTTTGTGAAAGAAAACTGCGAATTCCCTCGGGGTAGAACGGTGGTATCAGTTGTTGGCGGAGCAATCCTTGTCATATGATTTATCTGAGTCTGTTTGATATCAAAATGGTGTTGTTGTTGAAACGCTATTGTGTGCCCACAGACATCCATATGTACTAATGTTGAAACAAAAAACGTTGTTTGATATATGCATATGAGCGGATATGTATTAAAGAAAAACGGAAACACTGTTTTATGTCTCTAACTGCTGTTTGAAGAAACACACATTTTGATATGTCACTGTTTTAAAGGCTGATTGATATATGGATAGCGCAGTTTTGATATGTCACTGTTTTAAAGGCATAAATTGTCTCGAACATTGCATCTGCCATCTATAAGGGTCGAACTCCAAAGCGTCCTTATAAATTTATTCATCTAAATGCACCCTTGTGAACACTGGAAGCACCTTCCATCCTGTGGGGATTTGGAAGTCTTTGAATTTAATGTCCTTCAATGCTTTTCTATGCACAAATTTGACTACGTTGCCATACCTTAAAGCCTCGTTCATTACATGCTGTGTAAATGTCATTTGCTTATAATGACACCAACTCAAGTGCTCCTCCTTGCGCTTCGTGCTGGCTATCATTTCATGCTCAACTTTCAACTGTTGTAAAGCCAGCTAGGAGTAGCTAAGCAGGTGCATAATGATTGCTAGCAGTAAATAGGTGGTCTCGTATCCACCCAGCAGTAGATCCATGACCAGACTTAATTTTTCATCGATTTCCACATTATTGCTTGCTATAAGGATGTCAAGGAATTCCCCTAATGGTTTATAATCTGATCCTTGTTTGGATCTCTCTTCTGCTATCATATGCACAGCCGAAACAATCCTTTGTCTAGCCTGCACTGCTTTTGCATAGGGTGTGCCAGGGATATATATTGGCACTGATATAAGTCTTTTCATGAATGTAAGGAAGTCATGAAGGATTCTGGCTGTCAATGGATTCTCAGGTGACAAGTTCAGCATCTGCATCACTATAACGTTGAATGTGAAAATTCTAGCTTCTTCATAGAAAATTATTGTTTGTTTATCCTTCCATGAATTTGTCACCTGCAATGCATTTCTCTCAATGTCCATCAGAAATTCATGTTTGGATTTGGTAGCGTTTATGAGGCTCACTGCCTGAGTACGCAGTCATTTGTGGACATCTCCAACTACTACAAGTAGAGATGAGCTTCCTAATATTCCACGTATGGTTTTTGGATAATTGCATTCAAAGAGGCGATTCTCGTTTTGGAGTACAAAGGCATTCAGCTTCGGGTCACATGAAACAATGGTTGGTGATCCAAAGAGATGGGACTTGAAAATTTTTCCATACCTTATGCAGTGATCATCCAGAAATTTTCCTCTTATGTTTGAGTAGTGTGGTGTGAGGTCTTATTAATGTTGGAGATCGATTTGGTGTGAGTCTCTTCGTACTCCAGCACACATAGTATCTTGAAGGATAAATATAGTAAGAAACTTCTTGTTAATAGTAAGAACCTTCTTGTTAATGGCAGCCACTAGGCAGCCTGAAGAAAGTGATGCGAGTGGTCGTTGGCGTCCATGGTTTTTTCAACATTGTTGTCAGCATAATATATATTTTGGCAGCCAGTAATAAGCTGGTATCAGGCCCATATATCGTGCTCCCATGATTTTCTTATTGTCATATTTTAATATGATTTGGAGAAGTTCGAACCACACCTCAGCAAGGGAGTTTTGTTATTGACCGTGGAATAATTTTGGCTAGTATTTGCATCAGATTTGGATTTTTGATTAAAGTAATGCTCCATTATTTAAGAAGCTTGAAATATCTTTCCAAGAAGCTTTTAGCTTTCTGAGGAACTCAAAGTATCATTAAGGCACTGCATTTTTTTGGGAAAATGGATCAAATTGGTGAAGTATTATAGTTTTTGAAAACTCTAATACAATCTACTTCTAATGACACATTCCAAATCAGCAAAGCCTCTCTCTCAGAAATTCAGACATGTCTACAAAATGCACAGGAAAAGATTGATTTTTTGCAGCTTGAATCACAACTACAGCAAGAAGAGCTACATCAAAATAGACATCATTTTGAACCTGTTTTTGTTCAGAACATTGAGACAACCACCCATAAACAGCAAGTTAATAATGCAGCAGTTGTACATGCAGATGCAGAAACTTAGTCTGCACTTCCCAAGCCCATCATCAAACCTTGGGAACAGCTTGTCCACAACAAGAATAGAACTGGTCTTGGATATGACAAGGACTTGTCCTTTCATATTCCAGACTACGCAAAGCCCATTCAGTTTCAGAGTGCTAGATTCAGTTATGACAGTTCACCTGCTCTTCATGACAGTTCAGCTCTAGGTGTTCCAGACTTTGCTCCTCTTCCACAACAACAACAACAACAACAGATCATGAAATGCCAACACTGTGATCGAGTTGGCCATTTGAAATATCACTGTTTTGATCTTCATCCATGTAAGAACTGTCATAAAACCAGTCATTCTTCAAAGAGATGCTTCAGAAACAAACGTCCTGCAAGAACAAAGATTCAACTAGGATGGATCGCTTCTTGGCAATGGGCATCAACAACCAAGAAGATATTCCAAACACATGTCAGAACTTGTTCCAGAGTATTGAAAATTCTTGCAGTTGAGTTTTCTCCATCTTCTCACCTTGTATCTGATAGGGGGAAATGATGGTCATCTACAAGCTTCAAAGCCACATCAAGCAAGCCTGAGCCACAACCTGCCACACAAGTTTCAGAGTTGTAGCCAGAGACAAAGATGCCTGAACATGCCTTCAGTTGGCAATCTGGGACACTTCCTCTAGCAGAATACTTCAGCTTCTTGCCAGTTTTGGAAGAGTTCCGGGAACAAAATTGAGAACACTTCCTCTAGCATAAGACTCCAGCTTCTTGCCAGCTTTGGAAGAGTTCCAGGAATTTCATTAAGCATTCCAGAGTTGTTTGTCATCCTTAAACCATCACAGGTTGAGACTTCCCTTTTCAGGTTGAAGTTTTACCTTTTATGCGGGGTGAGACCTCCCTTTTATGGTTGAAGTTTTCCCTCTTTAAAACAATAGGATCACTTCCTCTAGCAGAAGACTTCAGCTTCTTGCCAGTTTTGGAAGAGTTCCGGGAACTGCACTAAGCGTTCCAGTGTTGGTGGCTATCCTTAAACCACTGCCCTTTATACCAACATTTCAGAGAGCACATTCAGCCTAGTGCTGCCATGCATTTTTGCACATTTTATATTTCAGCTCTCTTCTTGGACTCATACATAACCCTTCGGATTAAGAGGGGGAATGTTGGACACCTAATCCTAAATGGGTTAGTGTGGAAGCTAAACAGACTAAGTAGTCCAAGGGACTTTGGGATGTGAATCCCAACGGTCACCATATTGTACTATAAATGTACATCTATTGTTAATAAAATTGCAATGCAAGCTTATCTTTCATATTTTCTCTCATTCACCATGTGTGTTTAACAGATTCATTAGAATTTAAGCATTTTCAATTTTTCTTTTATTCACTTAGAAAACCCAATTGAAATTTCAAGGAATATCATAAGACCATTCGCATCATAAGATTTCATCGGAAGTAGTTCTTAGCATTTGTTTTGATAACAAATTGTTCATCAAAGACCTCTGATGTATTATCTTAATCATATGCCATATCGCATTTCGCATATCGGAGCTTTGCAGTTGAAGTATATTTCTATTATCGTGAATCGTCGATCTCTGATAATCGACTTTACCGATATTGCGATGACCACATAATTCCGAACCCGATATGAAATTCAAATCAAATTCATAAAAAATATCGCGTCCGTTCAATCGCAATAACGGTAGGAGTATCTTTAAAAGGACCGATGTCTCAGATCCAATATGTTATCAAATTTTCATCATAAAATTATTGGGTCCACTCTTCATCGCATATCAACATATTGAAAATTGTTATATCATGCGCTTAAGATTTCCGGTCACGATCGCCGATTAGCCATGTCATTCATCGCATATTGGCATCGCAACAATCATATTGTGTTACATCGGGTGCTTAAGATTGCTGATCGCCGATTTACGTCATCCATCGCATCGCCGATATCGCAATCGCTTCCTTGCATTTATATTTATGACCATATCACTATTCTAAATTTGCAATGCCCAATGTGCAATTTGCAAAATACAAATCGTGAAATACGGTGTGCGATGTGTAATTTGTGACATAACTGTCCCCGATCCCTGATATAACATTTCTTAATGATGCGATCACTTCATTTCATTGCACATGTTCTCATCGCATGTTCTTAATCAGCAATTTGCCATTGCAATCTTTGATACGATAACTTCCAATGCATGCCTCTAAGCCATTAAGATTTAATCAATATATGACATAGTAACAAAAGTGAAGTCTTGCAAATTAAACTTGAAGAATGGTGAAGAAACATGTGATGTGAATCATCCGATATGACGATTTGTTATTTTAAAAGCAAGCTTGGGTAACCACTATGGGAAAAAAAATGGAATTCAAGACCTCTCTATCTTCATATTTAAATTTTATTATCTTGGATTTGGTCTTGATTATGGACAATGTATAAAATCATGGAGTTTATATGAAACTTATAATATTTTTAGAAACATTCGTTACTGCAAATTCTCATTCTCATTTCTGATGCATTTGTTTTAATTTCAACTCCCCTGAGCACTGAGCATTCCATTTTTTACATTTTACTGCTTGCTTTAGTTTAAATAAAATAAATAATGATTTTGGGTTACAAGATTTTGGTTAGTTTGACTTCTTCATGTTTTTAATGTTAATTAAAATAAGAAGTCAGCTAGTTTGGAGAAACTCATACCTTTCAGGTAAGATCAAAAGAAATTATCCAATGGTAAGATTCATGTACCCACTTTCATTAATTTCCATTTCGTTACTTTAGTTTCAGTTTTGTTTTTGCTGATATAAAAAATATGTTTTGCAGTTCTCTATTTGAAGCTTTCAATACTCTACCGAATCAGATTTTTGAGGTCTTATACTCTTCTCCTGGCTTTATTTCAAGAAGCAGCGATAATATTCGTCAAAACAGCTACACCAGGAAGTTTCTGAACATTTAGTTTGTTTCTTTAAGCGTTTCTTTTATTAGAAAATAAAATGATGCTTTGAAACAAGAAGAATGATATCAAACAAAAAGTTTTCATTATGGCTGAGTTTTACAATCACTGCCCTCTAAAGCCTAAAACATTCACAACCCTGCAAGGTACATTGGTATAAACATTCTTGTTTGAATTTATCTTTTGAAACTTGGATTTTCCTTTCCACTTTTAAAATTTTCTTCATTTTTGTTTTGTTTGCTGATTTCTTTTCTCACTTTAGTATAAGAATTCTTTTCTTTTGGTTTTCAGTTTTGATTTTGGTGACTTTGCCTTGATTTATATGGAAGACCTATTTGTTACCTAACAATGGTCAACATACATGGAGAAAAATTGTTAATAGTCACCTATTAGCCTTTTCTTAAATCTCTTAGTGAAGTTTGATTTTCTTATTATAAAAGTAGACATATTTAAGGAAGAGATTACCAATCAAGAGAGTTTGGCAAAGTATCATAAAATCTGAAAATTTCTTTTTCATCAAATTGTAATTATTTTGAGATTTCAAAATTTCATTAGGATCTTTTAAAGTTCTATTATCAGTCAAGAAAAGTTATTTATAAGAAAGTAAAGACACTTTACAACAAAGCACCTTTAACTCTGAAATTGTCATTCTTAACTCTGAAGGAGTTAATGATTCTCCCTGTCCCAAAGAGTCTTATTTTTCTAGAGTATAATCCAGAAATATATTTAAACTTAAAAGATAAGAGGTCTCATCGTGAGCCTGCTTACCATGATCATAGGGGAAAAATAGGCTAACATTACCAACACTATTAAACAAACCAAGGTAATGGTTTATGATTGCAAACAATTATAAGACAAGGGGTCTCATCACTAGCCAGCTTGTTCAGTCTAATTATAACCAATGAATGGCATTGTCAACTATCTGACTACCAAACCAGAACAATGGCTTTTAAGAAAAATAAAAAATAAAATTTAAAGAAAATAAACATATATAAATGGATTTATCTCTAGATCAATAATTCTTAAACATATGGGATTCTGAATCATTTATGATTAAAAGGTAACCCTGTCGAAACTATAGATGTTTGCTAGCAGCAGTGGCTCTACCTATGACAAATGAGTATATTTTAAAAGCTAAGCTGTAAAGTGACCCCTGCTTTATCTTACAACTAATTAAGGACTGTTGTAGAGTTTTGAAATATTTTAATGTATGAGGAATTTTAAGAAAAATTACAGTTAGATGATTCTTGCTTTTATTCAGACTAATGAACTTAGTCAAGCATTTCAAGCATAATTTTCTCTTCTTTAATTATTTTTACTTTAATTTTAGGAAAATATTATTCATATCAAACAGAGATAACTGGTTCTTCTCCCGTGTGTCGCCATTGTTGTGGTAAAAACACAACCCCCCCATTGTTGAAGTAAACACATCAATAATGGGGACCCTTTCTATACAAAATTTGGCTAAACACCTTTTTTGCTTTTTATTTAGTTGATTGCCCTACGCTTTTGTTAATTTTTTGTTTTCTTTGGATTCTTGTTTTAATTGCTTTGCTAGAATCGATTTTTTATAAGCTTCCCATTGACGCTTGTTTCGCCTCATTTGGTCAACTGGTTTGAAAATAGCACTCCTTTGAAAGTTTGATTATTTATGTAGCCTAGGTTAAAAATGCTTAAAATGTACAATAATGCATTTTGTAAATAAATTAGTTCAAATAATGCATTCATTTTAAATATTCACTCGTAGTGAGTTTTTACTAACATTTTTCCATTTTTAGTTATGCAGCCAAATCATTAAGCATCGGGATTTAAGAAATTTATTCCAATTTCCAAATCAATTACTAATCTTAAAAAACCATAATATCCAAGGTGGCTGAGTTTAATTTTTATTCTTTTTTGTTTTATTTATTTTTCACAACTTAACTAAATTAATTAAAAATAAAAAAATAATATTAAATCTTAAATTTAATTAAAATTAAATTTATAATTAATAATTTAATTAAAATTTAATAATAAAGTAAAATTTAATCGCATCAGGGATTTGAATCGGATCGGAAGTTTTATTGGACATATTTTAAATAAACCCGATACCCCATTCCCCAATGCCGATTGCTGATTTCCCATCATAAAAAGTCAAAAGGCATTGAGACATCTCAAAAATTACACGTACATGGCAAGTTCGTTTGGATTAATATTAAAATAATTTTTATTACCCAATCGGAAGATCGGATCAGAGCTTTCCAATGTGCCAAAGTTTAAACCCAACACCTCCATACCCCGATCGCCGATGCGATAAGTCAATCATTCATTTTGGGTTCATGCATTAATTCGATTTTCTTTGAAATGATTTACGTTACCATATAAGTCGTTACCTGGGGCATCCCCTTTCGCTGCTCCCGTTGTCATCGTACTGGCCACCTCATAAAGGACTGTAAGCTCCACCCCCGCAGAAGACACCTCCTATCCCCGTCATCAAAGAAATATCCTCGGGGAACAGCTTCTTTTTTATGCCGGAGGACATTCCGACTGGATCTCCGTTCGTTCCTGTCACGGAAGGGTCCAAGGCTGCCGCTCCTCATGCTCCCTCTCCTCCGGATGTGTTTAATTCCTCTCCCATCCCCGATCCATCGGAGGGTATCCCTGTTCCCTCCCCTCCTGGTATGACTCTTCAGGACATTAAGGTGGGTTCTCGCTATATTACGCTCTCTTCCTCTCCGTCAACCCCTTTAAGTCCTTGCTCTCCTCCCCCGATTGTCTCTGCCAAAGGAAAAGAACCCGCTATCGTCCCCTCCCCTGGCTTCTCTCCCTCCAGATCGCCATTAAACGCCCTCGACAGCGATGTCGACCTCTTCATACAAAGGAACCCCCTTACTTTTGAACCCCTCACCATTCACAAGCCCCTTGGGCCTCGCATCCTATCCATCAGCCCGAATTCAGCTAACAACATCACTGTTCGGAAAAAGAAAAAAGGAGACAGCCGGCATTTCAGAGGCAGAACTATTGCATCTGATCTAGGTATAACTAATCTATCCCTGGTGGTAGTGCCTATATCGGAATCTGCTGCCCCACAGCCCCTTAGAGCAAGTATGGCTGGTCAGCCTTCCCGATGACCTTCCTCATATCTATGAACATCCGGGGGCTGGGCGCGTTCCAAAAATATCTGGCGCTCAATTTTTTTTTTTATCAGGAACGTCCAAAAGTTATCTTTATACAAGAAACCATGCATCCCTGCCTCACGATTATTGCATTTTTCAGGAAAATGCTCCCGACTTGGTACATGGTGGCTACTGGTGCAAACGGCTTATCTGGCGGTCTTGCTACCCTTTGGGATCCTGTATGGATAGACGCCAAGGCTTTCAAGCGCTACGCAGGTATCATGATCTCGGCGACTGTAAGGGGTCACGTTCAGTGTCTGAATCTCCTTAATGTTTATGCTCCTTACAAGAACAGGACTCCTTTCTGGGACAATTTTTTTGCCTCCGGTATTCTAGAGATGGAATCTCTGGTGATTGCCAGGGACCTGAATGTCACACTCAGCCCAAACGAATGTTGGGGCAATGGTAGGGTTCGTGATCCTCTTTCCGAAAAGATCAGGTTGGGGCTCCTCAGCAGGGACCTGGTGGATGTCATTCCGAAACAACTAAAGCCCACCTGGGACAACGGCAGAATGGGGACGGCTTATATAGCCAAGAGGATTGACCGTTTCCTCATCAAGGTGTTTGTGATCGAAAAATGGGGCATGCCATACTCCATCACAGCTAATGAATTTTCATCTGATCACAAGCCCATAATCCTCGGTTGGGCATCTTTCAATATCAGAAAGGATAATTATTTTAAATTTAGCAGAATTTTTTTGGAGGACGTATCATTTATCAAACTCATCTCCAAAGAATGGCAGGGGATGAGGGGATCCCCATCGGATCCTTCTTTATCTTTCCTTGAGAAAATCCAGCGACTCAAGTCTGTGGTCAAATCATGGCAAGCTCAGAAAGTCAAACGGGATAAGGAAGAACTGAATCATATTCAAACGGAGCTGAACGATATTCTATCGGCCTCTCTCGACGATATGTCGCTGGAGAAAAAGACCATCATCAGATCTTTAATAAAAAAGAAACACTCCCTCCTCCTCAAAGAAGAAGAGCAATGGCGCCTCAAAAGTCGAGTATTGTGGCTCAAGGCTGGGGATCGAAATACTAAATACTTCCATAATTGTGCTAATGCCAGGAGGAGAAAAAGTTCGATATGGAAGATGGAGGATGGGAATGGTGTTTTTCCTTTTTCACAGGAGGACATCTCCAATGAAGCGGCACGGTTCTTTCTGGCCCAGTACAAAAGGGTCCCCTGCAATGCCGTGGACATGTTTTGGGCTGTTGAGCACATGCCAGAAATGTTCGATGACACGGCCTATGAAAATTTTATTTGTCCTGTCACTGAGGACGAGCTCCTCGCTGCCATGAAAGCATCCAAAAAGGATAGGAGCTCGGGTCCCGACGGATGGCCCATTGAATTCTTCCTCCATTTTTTTGACTTGTTCAAGGCGGACCTGCTGCACATGGTGGAGGCCTCACGAATGTCGGGGAATATTCATTCTGCTCTGTCATCCACCCTTATCGCTTTAATTCCAGAAAAGGGTGACTCTGCATCCTTTCATAACTACAGGTCGATTGCCCTTTGCAACTCTCTTTTCAAAATTATATCAAAAATTATTGCTGAAAGGCTCAAGCCGGTTCTAAATCGTTTCATCACCAGAGATCAGCACACCTTCCTGAAAGGGCGAAATATTTGGGACGTGGTGGCTCTGTCCCAAGAATGTCTTTATAATATCCGGACTAAAAAGATCAAGGTAGCAATCTTAAAGATCGACTTGAAAAAGGCTTATGATTGTGTGGATTGGGGTCTGCTCAGGATTTTATTGGCAAAGATCGGTTTATGGTCTCAGGGCTTGGAATGGATCATGGCTTGCGTCGAAAACATAAATTTCTCGGTTATCATTAACGGCTCTCCGTCATCCTTCTTCAAGGCCGAACAGGGTCTCCGTCAGGGATGCCCCCTCTCTCTGCTGTTGTTCATTCTGGTCATGAATTCCTTCAGCATTCTCCTAAACAGGGCAGCGAATGGTTCTGGTATTCAACCAATCAAGATGTGTAAAGACTTTTATTTATCCCACAACCTTTTTGTGGACGACATTCTCGTCTTTGCTATGCTTCACAAGGCCTCCTGGCAATGTCTCTATGATATAGTTTCCAGGTTTCATTCAGCAACTGGTATCGGCATCAACAAGGAAAAATCGAAATTATACCACAATGAGCCCGATCTAGTTATGGTTTCCTGGATCGCTGCGCTTTTTGGTATAGAAGCAATATTCATTGATATTGGTCTCAAATATCTCGGTTTTTCCCTCAAACCATATGGATACAATCAGGGGGATTGGTCTTGGCTGCTGGACCGTTTTTACTTAAAGATTTCAGGCTGGGAAGCAAGGTCCCTCTCTCTGGCTGGCCGCTATGTTCTCGTTCAAGCTGTTCTTTCCCAACTAGCCATTTACTGGGCGCACCTTTTTTACATCCCAGCCTCCATTATCAATAAAATGAAATCTTACTCTGCAAATTTCCTGTGGGGAGGAACTACTGGACAAACCAAATTTCACTTGGTAAAGATGAAATCCCTTTCGATTCCGAAAAAACAGGGAGGTTGGGGTTTATTAGATATGAGATCCATGGGGAACGCACTCCTGTGCAAATATCTCCTCCGAGCCTTATACAGGAATGGTCCCTGGAGCACTTTCATCAAAAATAAATACTTGAAAGGAAGAAATTTGGCTTTCTGGTACAGAAGGAATCACCTTGGTACCAAGAAAGGATCTGCCATTTGGCAAAGCCTCCGTAAGAACCTGCCTTTCTTTATGCGAAATTTCCGGTGGTCTATCTGCACAGGTACGAATATTTTTATTGGTACAGATCTTCTTCACAACGGGATATCCTCTCCGTTGCCGCCGCCTTTGGTCTCTTTTTTCCACTGTAGGGGCATCTTCACATGGAATCGTCTCATCAAATCATGGACATCCTCTTCGCCCACCTGGATGGACGCCGAAGATCTCTCCTTACCGCCTTACCTCTGCTCTGAATGGAATTCTTTGCGTAGCACCTTACAGGGGTTATCCATTAAAAGATCGGGGGTTACGGATGTTATGGTATGGAGCTTGCCCCGCGCTCCATCTCCCATTCGTGTTAAAGACATATACGCAGCTCTTTCACTATTGGAGGCTCAACCTATTCAGCCTTTTTTCCCTCTCCCATTTTTGAAAACCTCTTGCCCTCTCAAGATGGTACTTTTCTCATGGCTCCTCTTTCAGAACAGAAATCTATCCTAGGACAATCTTCAGAAGCGTGGATGGACTGGGCCGAGCCGCTGCGCCTTATGTTCTTCTGCTGGGGAAACAAACCTCCACTTGTTCTTCCAGTGTCAAGCATCCAAACAAATCTGGTATGATCTTTCCTTAACTCTAGATTTTCCTCACCTATGCTTCTCCTCTGTAAATGAAGGATTTCTCTGGTGGAGCATTCAGATGGTTTCTCGGCACTCTATTTTTATTTCTGTATGCTGGACGATATGGCTCTGGAGAAATGAATCTATCTTTAATAGTTTCAGAAGTCCCATTTCTACCACGTTGCTGCGCATAATGGCCCTCCTGGAATTTCTAGGCATCTAGGCCGCCCTCACGGCTTCTCTCTCCGGGTTTTCTTTTGTCATGAATCATATGTTTTCTGTTTAAGAACTATTTTGCCTTTCAGGCTCCACATCTGTTCTTAGCCACGATTTGAACAATCTGAACTATTAAAGTACCCTCAGTTTTCGATCCTTGCTGTATATAACAGTCCATTCTCTGGGCATAGTCTTGACAGATACGGGTTAATCCTTCATTACTCCAATATATGTAATTGAACATTATCAATACAATATGATTTTTCTTTTGAAAAAAAGTCGTTACCTTAAAGGTTTATGTGAGTATGTTATCATAGGAGGTTTATTTATTTTTTCAAAGTCATTCGAATGAGTTTAAATGAATGGAGTGATGGGTAGTATTAAAATA
>APFE030161519.1:55500-84061 GCA_000404065.3 Pinus taeda
ACAACCACCCTTATCCCACAAATACGTGGTTATCCTTGACATGCCCATAAAAAAACCCCAAAATTTCCCAAAATCAATGGTTGGTTCTTTGAGAATTCTTTGAGAATTTTTTTATTTGAGACTTCCATCTACCTTCAAAAGAAGTTATCATTTTGTGAGGTACTTGTGCTTGAGTCAAAACAATTCCTTAAAAAATCAAATTATTTTTTGAGATCTAAATCCTGAAAACTACAACATAAGGAAAACCCTTGAATGCTTGTTTAGGTTTTTATGATTTCCATGAATAGAAATAATTAACTAGTGACACTTGGTCCCCTTTATTTCTCCCATCTGTGATTCGCAGGGCTTCATTTTACACCGATCTATTAGAAAGAATAAGTGAGGAACAAGTGGTCCACAATTTCTTTTCTACCTTTACATTGAATATGTTAAAATATAGACAAGAATGGAGCAGTCGCAAGCAAGAAAAAATTTGGCTGATAAGTATTTATGCCCTCTTAAACTCATTGTATTGATCCCTTGATCTCAAATTATAGTACACAAATTTGATCCATACTTGCTTTTATTTTGGCCATGGTCTATCTATCTATCTATAAAACCTTAAGGAAACCCATTTCTTTTGAGAATATCAAGATGGAGGGTGGTTCAACTGCCAACCACAATAGTCACCAGTAATCCAAAGGACTCAACCGAATTTAAATCTATGATAATGACCTCCTTGTTGACAACATGGCTTGGGTAGATGGTTAAACCAATTTGTTAAAATTGAACAGAAATTAGAGACATAAAATTTTTTCCATTGGGAATTGCACCTTAGAGCCACAACCTTCACATGCTTAGACTATGGTTGAATATTCTATAGCATCACCAACATTAACCATACAATTTCAAAGTGCACACACAATATTGGAACACAAAATCTATCATGCAATGAGAAAAAAAGGTAGAAATTTTTCTTTGAAGATATATTTTACAAATTTCAAAGTAGATTTCTCCATCCAATAATGAATTGTTCGTCAAAACAAGAAGCGACTTGAACACCCTCACACCTTGAGCACAAATGAGACAAAAGAAGAAACTGACGTAAAATCCTTTATGTCATTTTCAACACATTATATTGATCTCATAATATGAATTTATAGTACATCAATTTTGACCATTTTGGATCTAGATCTCACTGACATCGCGTCAGAGGATAATGCCAACACCTCATCAAAGATAAGGTTTACACTCATGACAATCATGGTCTTAAACTTTTTGATTGTCTAGACACTCAAAGTATAACACAATTGAGCTAACCCTTGGGGCATTTTAAAGTTGAAGGACATGGGGATAGACTTTGATCCACTTTATGTGGGATGGGTGACAAGATAATTTAATTAATTAACTAGCTTAATCATTTTGAAAACATGGGGGTGTGCTTTGATTCACTTATTTGTGCAAGCATTAAAATATCATTAAGATAATCTATTTGAGTGTTGGCTCCAAAAAAAACCGTCACATGAATTCAACCTCAATTAATGGTGAAAACCCCTCATTCCTCACCATTTGGTCCAAGCCTTATGGGATTCAAATTTGAAGTTGTGCAAGTGGGCTTTAATCCATAGATGGGTCCATGGGTCATATAATCATTTAGTAATAATCTATCTGGGTGCAATCAAAAGTTTGAATACTACCTTAAGGTGACTCCATAGGTCTAAGAAAAGTTCCCATAAGAGTCAAACCTTGCTCAACGGTGACAAACTTGTTGCTCCTCATTATTGGATCCAACCCTTTTAAGTTTAAATTTGGAGGGCACGAGGGCCACAAACCATTCAATATAGAACTTAAATTTGAAGGACATGGATGCCACAAGATCATGTAAATATAATCTCTCTTGCTGCAACCACAATTTGATCACTACCTCATGGTGACCCGATGGCTTTAACGAAAGCCTTCATGAAAACTGAACCTTGCCTAATAGTGACAAACTTGTCACTCACTATTAAATCCAACTTCACTACACATAATGGATTCATATTCCTTCAAATTTGATGAGCACGAATAATGGTCATTGTGACAAATCCCTTGAACCAATTACTCCTCCTTTTCAGAAATGAGGTATTTTCAATTTATTCCTAATCTTTTAACCAAATTTAAACACTTTGCCTACCCCTCTTCACAAGCTTAGAATTTCATTTTGTTGTTAATTTTCTTAAAAATAAAACAAGAATATACCACAAACTTCCCTTACAACAATTTATCCCCTCATTTCAAACCTAGTATTTAAAGGTTTGATGAGATCATTGAAGAGTAGGTCTTGCACTCTCTCCATTGAGCTTCAACTCCCAAATCCCCAATACGATTCCAGCCTATTTTAACAACACAAAAAAGGTAAACAACTCCGGAGTGAAATAGTGTATCTTTGGACCTCTTAACCCTTGTTAAGTCATTAATCTCCGCTGTCCCAAAAGACCACTAAATTGTTTGTGTAAAAGTGGTCTTAATACCTTGAATTTATCCCAAAAAAAAACTTAAAAGTGGTTATGCTTTAATTTATTCTTAATCGTTGTAATGATTTGTCTCCCCCTTTGTCTTGTATTTAGAAATTCGAAGTGGTTCCACTTTAATATGTCTTAATCCTTGTAATGATATATTTCCGGTATTGTGATGCATTTAAGCCACCCACAATCACTAGCGTGAACGTGGATGAATCATGGCGACAAAACAATTCTCCATAAAACTTCAGGTGAAGAAGAAACTTCACTCTCAAACTCCAATGGAGACAAAGCAATCCTCCATACAGTTGCAGTAAGTATGAAATTTCACTATCAAACACCAATCTTAACAACCATGCTTGAGGTTGATGGAACTTTGCCTCTTAACTTCAGCGGGTCCCATGATTTTGAAGCATTGCTAAGTTACGAAAGTATATACACATCAAGTACAAAGCTAACGAAAATGTTAATAGCAGTCCTTGTTTTGTAATTCAAATCGAATTAGCTCGTACAGTTTTAGCAAATTAATTAATAGCATCACAACAAATCTTTCAAATGTTCTGGAAATTGGCGGTGAAATCTTAGAAAACAATGCAAACCAGAGACAAATGAACTTTGCCGAATTAATGGGTTTGGTAAGCTGCGCCCCTCCTGAATTGGAACGTTTGAAACTTGCAAGACATGAAGTTAATGGCGTGTCCCATGCCCAATATTAGATTGACCCAGGCTAAGATTCATTTTCACATATTCATCTTAACTTCAAATTTTGAAACATAATTATTAAGGTGATTGAGATTAAGATCCATTTTCACAGATTCATATTAATTTCAAATTTCGAAACATATATATATTTTTTAAAGAAAGTAGGTTAAGATAAATGCTTAAACAGTAAATTTAGTTTCAGTGATCTTAAATCTGACATTAAGATCATTTCTTTTGAATATAAAAGATTGGAGAAAATTGTATCCTGTAAATTTACAACAAATATAGAATATGGAAGTTTATTGTTATATCTGTTTATATTTATTATAGAATATTTTGAAATCTGTAATTTATTATAATTTTTTTTTTAAATCTGTCTGAAATTAAACGATTATAAAATAGTTACTCAATAAAATAATTTTAAAAATCTCAAAACATAAACAAAGTAACTGTTTACTCATGTTTTAGATTCCTGTGTTATGGATGAAAATTTATTGACTCTCAAATATTATTTTAATTCTTTACATTCCCAGCAAATCCGTACAGAACAAGTGAACAGATGGAAAGAACAACATCATTTTGTCACAGTTCACAAGCATGTTTTACTATTTGTTCTGTGTTTCTATACACATGGCATTTTAGTGAAGACATTCATTCTCAGTTGAACAGCATGAAAGACTGAAGGATAGACTTCATATGGGGTTGTGAAAAATGCAGGCCACACCACACCACACCAGATGTTGTCCAGCTATTAAAACTTGCAAGACCCCTTTGCAGCAAAGCGTTGAAGTGGATCTCTCTAGGCTTGTCAGATTACTTAATGGTTTAGTGCATGCGCGCAATGAGTATACGTTCTTTTGCAAACTGTATCTTATTATGTCGAACACTACGCTAGTTTAGGGATAAACTATATATATATATATATAATTTACACAGTTTTTAATGCCAGACATTCCAAACGGACGGAGCAAGTTGTTAAGACAAAAGCAAAGGTTTGGTACCATTACCTATTTCATGTTTGATAGAGATGAAATCAGACCAATTCAGAATCTTCCAAATTACAAACCTAAGATGACATAACTTAAAATGGAAGCTTCCCATCCGATTTAATTGTACAAAGGTATCCTCCTGTAAAGACTTGTTAAATATTGTCTGTGGAGGTTTCAAAACATGCAGTTGGCTACAATTTGTAGTGTTACGAAAATGATTTTGGATCAAAGGCTTCACATATGAAATTTTGTCTTGCTATATCAAGTAAATACATATATTATGTAAATTCAATAACAAAGTTGTTTTCCCGAGTATATTTGCAGAAATTTAACATTTATTTCTAAGATTCGAGCTTGTAACTTTCTCCAATCAGAACTTGCTGGAATGTTTAGCCTTCAAAGTAGCAAATCTAGTGGGTTTAGTGAGAGCAATGCTAGTTGAGCATACATGTTCTATGTATTGTTTGCGTGACTTGAACC
This sequence comes from Pinus taeda, assembly GCA_000404065.3. Classification (NCBI taxonomy): domain Eukaryota; kingdom Viridiplantae; phylum Streptophyta; class Pinopsida; order Pinales; family Pinaceae; genus Pinus; species Pinus taeda. The sequence goes on from APFE030161519.1 coordinate 60,149, forward strand.
CACGTGATTTCAAGTCTTTTGGCGTGATTTTGGTCCTTTTAACCATAGCATCAACATTTGTCTTTTTTGTTTTCTGTGGAAATTAAAACATTATGAATAAATATCAAAATCCACATAGATATAATGAAAATATGCCGACCATGTAATGAATATGAAAAGACAATGCATTGAATAGCTACCAATAAATATCAAAATCTATATACATATAATGAGAATATGAAGAACATGTAACAAATATGAAAAGAAAATGCATTAACTAATCATAAAAAAATATGATGTTGTTATTATGACCTAAGATATGTAGTATATAACTTACCTCTCTTAATTTATCTTGAAGTCTAGGTGAATGCCGCAATGGTTGAGAAGAATGTGATTTTTGCTGAGTATCATGTCCACCATCATACATGTGCAAAGGTGTTTTAGGAGATGTATATTCATGACTCTGACATTAGATTATACATAGATATAAGTATGACTCAAATAGAATTAAATGTAAAAATATGCTAAATTTATAAGAGTATAGATAAATATAATCTTACCTTGCATTGTGACATTGGACGTGAAGATGGTTCTAGCATTTGAACCATTTCATTTCCATTCTTCTTAAGACTTCGACAAGGGGTTTTCATTGATTGTGATGGTTCCAAAGGGAACACCTGCACCATAAATAAGAAATAACACACACACACATAATCAAAACAAATCAAGGATAACGATATACAATACAAAACATCCATTTCTCATCCCATCATTATGGTAAAACATAGCAATTTATATATTAATGTTTTTAGTGGAATAGGCTATATGGATTAAAAACTTACTGGCCCAATAACCCCTTGAAAACCTTGAAATCTAGGTGAGCATCGTAATAGTTGGTGGCTTGAACTTGGGGAATTTTGTTGATTAGGCTATGCATATCAATAACAATGAGAAATTAGTATACAATTATAATAAATCTAAATATTATTTAATGTTAAAATGTCTAAAAAATTAATATATGCAAAAAAATGGACTCAACTGTGTTGTCATTGTCTTGATTAGTTTCATCAAAGTTTAATATATGGTTGTGCCCATCTAATCCTTCTTCCCCCACATCATCAGGAACCTCAGTCCTTACTTTCTCTTTTAAAGCAATGTCTATGTGCTTCATTGTCTCCATACATCTACGAGGTAGACTCTGATCCCAACGTTGAATTTTTTCACAAATCCTTTGCTTTGAAGTATCATTAAGCTGATCAAATGTAACAACTGACTGTGAAAACAAGTTACAATGAATTTAGTCCACAACAATAAATTAATATTAATAAAAAAACATATACAGATAAATACTAATAAATACTTACAGCTGAAAGAATTTCTTCATTGACAAGATTAATAAAAAAGCATATACAAATAAATACTAATAAATACTTACAGATGAAAGAATTTCTTCATTGACAAATCTTTTATATGCTTGTTGTCGTGCATGACATAGCCTTGCATCTAAATCATATTGTATTTTGGCATTTTGCCTTTTCACTGCACTTGTAGATTTGACCGTCCATGTAGCATTTGCATCTCTTACTCGACCTCTTTGACGTGGAGGAATTGGTGGGAGATTGTGGGTGGTAGCACGATGATGATTAAGGCCAGATAGCTTAGATCGACTCAAGTTCCCCGCACAACCACCAACAAGACAAGTGAACAATTGCTTGGTGCCTTTGATAGTTACCTCCCATTCATGTCTATTTTCCTCCATTTTCTTATTTCCTTATAAATGAATATGTAAACAATAGTGTTGTTAAAAACATCATAAAAACACTTTAAAATAAAAATCAATATTCATATCTATTTTTTTGTGGTTACCATAACTATCAACTTTTATAAAATATAGGCCAAAATATTTAAAGCATATCTACTACCTTCCCTCCAATACCCTTATTCTCACTCCCACTAAATACTTCACAATGTCCATGACAGTTCCCATTTCAAGAGAAGTTAGATATTGCACATATAAGATAAGATACTACCACATTATAAGTAGGATCATCACAAATGTATTCTCTGTTGAACAATGGACTTACTGTTAGTCAGCAACAAAGACGGATGCTTCACCAGTAGCTTATTCCACCATAGGGCAAGGAAATAAAAAATATATGCCCTGAAATATTCATATAATATATTATAGAATTGTGTTATTTTTATACAAGTATTTATTAAACCAAGGGATCATTTTATCAGGGGTAAATATTGATTTTTAATTATAATATAAAATAATAATGTCTAACTACTCTTTCGGAATTACGAAATGCATTAGGACATTATAATTCTACTTATTCATTTTCATTAAAACCTACCAAAGTTAAAAGAAAAATGAAATATGTAAGACTAATATAATTCTATGTAAGACTAACTAATACCACCGCCCTCTTATAGTGATGCCATAACATTATCAATATTGAAATCACCCACTGCGATCATTTTGGAAGCATCAATCTATGGCGTGTAAGGTCCATATTATGTGATAGCATGTCTATGTCTTTTTGGGTGGAAATGGTATACTATAATTTTGTAATATACAGTAAAAAATGGTTCGCTATACTATTTTTAATTTAAAGAGTATTTTACACGATAGGGAAGGTTAACTATTTAAGTGTTCTTTTAATGGTTACAATTACAATTAAAATTCAACTGTATAAACGGATTTTATAAAATGTAATGTAAAAACGGATTTTTTGAATACTTTTATTACCATTAATACAATCTCAATGTCTCTATAAAATTAATACAAGCTTGATATTTATTTAAAATAACAAGTAAGGTGCAACTCATTGAAATCACAGAACCTAGAAACCCACGACAACAGTATCGATCATTTTCATTCTCGGAACGAACTTCCCAGGAGCATGGTATTGAGAAGTGCAATGGAAACCAGCTGTGTCTGCTCACAATGGGAAAACACAAAAGAACCCCACTATTCTCAGTACGGGAAATTCAAGAGGAAATAAGAGGGTTGTGGGATATAGATACTCAACTATAACCGGATCCAGATAGAAGTCGCATTTGGAGAATTCATAGGCATGCCACATGAGGAGAAATAAACTTGAATTTAGCATAGGCCAGAAACAGGTTGCACATAATGTTGAATTCATTATGCTAGATTCGGTATGATTCCAGGGAAGGCAGTACATACCTTGGCACGTAACAGTCCTTACGATGCCAAGGGCAGAATTGTTATTCTTGATCACAATCGACCCGTTAAGCTTCCTCTTTATTTACACATCTAATGTTACACACAACAAAAATCTACCAGTTGTTTTAGTTAGCATCCCCAGATTGGGAACGGTATCTCGAACCTTGTCCAGACTTAGATTCCCTTTTTCTTATATAAATATGTACTCTAAGAATATGATTATAGATAGTAGATAGTGGGCAGAATTTATTTCTGAAATAACTGGATCCAGATAGAAGCAACATTGAAAAGGAAATGGAAGCAAATAGAGGTAAGTGGGATTTGTCTTTATTTAGACATCTAATGTTACACACGACAAAAATCTACCAGTTGTTTTAGTTAGCATCCCCAGATTGGGAATGGTCTCTTGAACCTTGTTTAGACTTAGATTCCCTTTTGCTTATATAAATATGTACTCTAAAAATATGATTATAGACAGTAGACAGTGGGCAGAATTTATTTATGAAATAACCGGATCCAGATAGAAGCAACATTGAAAAGGAAATGGAAGCAAATAGAGGTAAGTGGGATATGTAATTAGAGCGTTACCAAAGCCGGTTCGCAGCAAAAATCATCAAACTCTGCTACTTCGAAACTCTGTTCGCCGCAGGGATCCCCAAAGTCTTGAATTTCGCCGCTGCTCTGGCTTTCAGCTGTCGATGTTTGCAGGGTCTCAATTGCCGGGGATTAGCCCTGAATTAGATACAATATTGAGTCTGGTTGGTGGGCTTATTAAACATGGTACTTGGGAGTAATTAAGCGGTTGGTAAAGCGCATTAAAACCATAAACCAGAGGCAGGCAGGCCGGATTACCTTCGCGGTGAGGTCAAGCGCGGGCAGGGAGGCATCGCCGGAAAGCATGCATGGATGCATGAATATAGTATGCGGTGAGGCATCGCCGCAAAGCATGCATGGATGCATGAACATAGTATGCGGGATGTGAAATTCATAGCATGCGGTGATGTCAAAACCATGTCAGGGGTGTAAGGACTATAGCATTAACCATGCTATAGTCGCACAAATAGGACTCGCCTTCTATGTGGCAGACCAAATGGTCCAAACAGCCTGCCATCCTCCACGGAGAGTGTGACATTCAACTCCCTCTTAAGACAGGGGAGGGAAGGATCGTGTAGCTTTGGAAACGATGTCTTCAACAAATTTGTTCAGATTTGTATCAGAAGAACCACCTTCATTCATCGCACTTTTCGCCAATTGTTTCCATTTCACAGCATTCTTCCACACTTCTTCTCCCGCTTTACTTGTCTTTTCAACAGTCATTCTCATACATCTCTCAATCTCATCCCTTCCCATAGTCCCATCCTCTCCCTTTCTCATTCTCATTCTCACTCCCGCCTTCCACACATCTCTAAGGAATTTCGAATTGGTGGTCTGATCGGTCCAGACACCCAAGGTCAGCATTGGAACTCCCAAACTCAAGGCCTCCAGGGTGGAGTTCCAGCCACAATGGCTCATAAAAGTAGCCATAAACGGATGAGACAACATGTCCAGCTGAACACACCAGCTCACCACGAGCCCACGGGCTTGGGTTTTCTCCGCGAAGCCTGCAGGAAAAAATTTCTTAATGTCGTCATGCCTGGGAGGAGGTTGGATGACCCGCAAGAAATTTTGTTGGATGCTCTCAATTCCCAAGGCCAACTCATGGATTTGCTGCGGGTTTATGACTGTGATGCTGCCGAAGGAAATGTATACGATGGAGGAGGGGGGCTTCCGGTCCAGCCACTCGTGCACCTTGTCTGTCGCCTTCCACGGATCTGCGTCGACTCGCACGTCATGGGGATTACGACCGTCGACAAAAGCGGAGGGTATGCAAGGACCTATGCTGCTAAATGGGACTCCAAATATTGACGTCATTAGGTCAATCGTCTCGGCTTCCAGTTCATAAAAGGTATTCGCGAGTACCCACGATACATCGCTGAGACCGTCTAATTGGGGGAGATGAATCTGCAGTGCTTCCTCTGTATCTGTGAATGTCGTGGGTAAATCTCCCAATTTCAGTTCTAGGAGGCTCAGAATGGAAACGCTCATGCTCTCTGCCATTTGTCTTGAATCCCACTTTTCTCCTGTCATGTGACATCAGATACGTACAATAGTTAGAGAATTATATAACAACAAATACAAATTATTGCATTAAAAAGTAAGCGGAGAGCAGCGAGTGAGACCTGAATTATTAAAGTGATAATAGATGGAGAAAAGTGCAGTGGAATGTGTCCAAAACAAAGCATGAGGAATATGCATCTTCTTTGCGACTTGTCGAGCCCATGGAAGAAATGGGTTATAAACGATACAGGACACGGGAGGGGCATTCCCTCTGGTATTCAGACGCTGGATGAGCCTCTCCAATGTGGAGCCGTCCATGTTGTTGTGCATATGATTGAAAATGACGTGGTTGATGTTTGAGTCGAGAGTATGGTCTTGAGGAAGGCCGTGTGGAATGCATTCGAATTGTATAGGGAGATTAAGTCGTTGCAGATAATCCTTAGCTTGTATCACTTTGTCATGATTGTCGCTGAATGTAACAAATGTGACGAGCAATCCTCTAGAGGTGATGTTCTTGGAGAACTGTAACATTGGATTCGTGTGGCCCGTTGCGGGGTATGAAAATACCATGACGTGTGCCTTCAATGTTCTCTTCGCCATTTCCATGTCTTTCGTTCTATATAATGGGTATTCTTACCACCACAGCGAGGTGTACAAATTTATAGAGTAAAGCTCGTGGAGATAGATGGTGAGCCGAGAATTCCCATACAACACAAACACACATGTGAAGTTAATTCGTCATAGAGAAGTCGTCAGCTCAACTGACGCTTCATCATTCATTTAAGCAATGCCATAATAGAACACGAACACGGTAAAGTTGGGATCAGTGGATCAAACTGATCGGGGTGCATGCGTTTGGAGATCCACGGACACTACATTACTGCAACATGTAAGCAGATCCCAACATAGGAAGTACAAAAGCAAAGTCAAGATTGAGGTTTTAACACATGTTATATATTGATGTGAAAAATATCCAACCTTCTGGAACTAACAAAAAAGATCCGTGGGCAATGACATCTCTTCACGATTTGATCTTTAGCTTTTGTGTCCATGGAAAAGATAAGAGAGTCCCCTTTCCTTACGAATATGTTTGTTGGTTTGGGTTTGACAGATCGGACTCTTAGATCCATTAGTTCATAGTGGAGTTGATCCATAAGTAAAATTTCTGTAGCTTTTGTGTCCATGGAAAAGATAAGAGAGTCCCCTTTCGTTACGAATATGTTTGTTGGTTTGGGTTTGACAAATCGGACTCTTAGATCCATTAGTTCACAGTGGAGTGGATTCATAAGTAAAATGTGAATATATTATAATAATATATATATATATATATATATAGATATATATATATATAGTATTATATATGTGAGACGGATATGGTTGACCAGCCAAAGATACGTCAAAGATACCCATCCCTTGTGTGAGAAGTTGTGATATAGAAATGTTTATATAATGTAGGTAGATAGCTTTATTTATTTTGGGATAAGGTTTATAGAATATTAATTTAGTTATAAATAATTATTAACTGGATGGTAGAGATTTAATTTCTACATAATATTTTCACTAATGATTACATGTTTAAGATTGAGCTTCATTTCAAAAGTAATTATGTTATTTTGGTCATTTTAATTAAATTATTTAATTAAAAAAATGTCATATAAACATGTCTTATATTAACATGAATTATAGTTTCTAAACATATGGTATTAGTATCCATTCTAAAAAAATCTATTTACAAACTAAAAATATCTATAGTAAAATAAAAGTGAATCTTTACATTAAAATTTCTATATTTAATTTTGTTATATATTTCTTAATAATATTATTTAACTCTTATATTAATTCATTTAACTTAATAATTAATAATTTAAAATAAATTATTAATTTTTTTTAAGCACAAAATAATAGTTTATTTATGCTTATTGACATTTACATACCATTTAATTTATAAAACTGTGCTAATTTTATGTATTATTATACAACAAATTAAATTTAATAAAAAATCTTAAATTTTAATTTATAAAAAAATATTTACTTGTAATTATCTGTTATCATGATTATATTTTATTATTCAATTATTCCAATATATATTCTTTTATTACAACATTGCATGTGTTTGCCTATAAGAACTTGCAAGTTTAAATCGATAGGAATTTGTATCATCACCTCTTTTTTACATGGGAAAATAGCTATTTATTCGGACATGGCTCAATAATTTTTTATTTTTTATTTTTTTAAATAGACAAAAACAATGCTCCACAACAAATCTTTTCTCCATTGTCATCTTTACTAGACTTCGTTTATTGTTGTATAAAGTGATCATTGTTCATTGATTTTATTATACAGTGATGGAAACATAATCTTATACAAGTTTGTTTCACAATTACTCTATTCTTAACATTAGTTCTCTAGTTCTCTACAAGTTAGAATTATGGTCAAGATTTTAGGTGCATTTAAGCTTACTTTTCTCTTACTTAGACCTCTGTCTTTTCTTATCATCTTTTTTATTTATATTGATAAAATCTTTTATTCTTATTATATATATATATATATATATATATATATATAATATATATATATATAACGGTTGTTGTGCATTACCATGCTCAAGCCTATGATACTTGTTTTTTTTTTATTGTTTTAAGGTGTTTTAGCCTCCCAATAGTGTTTTTCTGCCCTTTTAAGGGCTTTCTTCCATGCGACTATTGGGATTTTTTTAGTGATCCTCATGCAAATTTCGAAGCCTTAAAGAGCATATTTGGATCCTTTGGCATGATTATGCTGGCTTATGGAGAATTTAAAGGGCATACTTGCATCCATTTTTGGACCGTTTGCTCGCAAGGCTAACACTGGATCCTTCTGGGGATGAAAGCTTCCCTGTGAGGTTTTAAGAACTGCAGAAGAATGCATTTCCTAAAAAAAACAAGATCAAATCTTCCTCCTAGTGTTCCATTGGGCATGGAGTCTATTTAGCATGAAATAAAAATTGAAAGAAAAACATATTTACAATACCAAGGCTTGAAAGCCTTAAATGAAATAAAGTTTCAAGAACCGCCCATTTACTGGGCTACCAAAAGTATCTCCTCCTTCCAAACTATGCAGAATGAATGTATTATTCTGTTGAACTTGAGTGATGAAAAAAGGACTTGTCCATAAGGAGTCAAACTTGCCATGATTACCACTCTTTTCCTTAAATGCATCCCATTTAAGCACCTAATAACCAACTTGGAAATTGTCCACTTTTGCCTTCCTGTCAAAGGTTTCTTTTATTTCCTTCTAATGAGCCTTTGACTTCTCAACCAGCTCCTCTCTGATCTTCTGTAGTTCAACCAGGTTATTCATTCTTCTTACCATGTCATTCTCTTCCTCTTGTTCTTCTTGCAAGAATTTAGCCACACGGAGAATCAGCTGGATATGGAAAACATCATCAATGCCATAAACCAGTTTAAATGGAGAATTCCCTATGGAATTTTTGATGGTAAGTTTGTTAGCCCATATTGCAAACTTCAACTTGGAATCCCAGCTCTTTTTGTTGTCCTCTAACAGTTTTTTGATTACCCTTACCAGACTCTTGTTTTTTTTCCGTAGAAAAATCGAACCATCTATTGATATAAGAAGGTTACATAGCATAATGCAAAGCATTTGCATTTCCCTTCTTTTAGAGAAACGAAAAACAACTGTTTGTGGAGATTTCCAGATATTCCTCCAAAAAACCTTGTCAAAACCATTCTTTAGGACAATTAGATAAGTTGTGGTTTCCCCAACCCCCATCTTCCTAGTAGGAAAATAGCCGAAACAGGGTGAGGGGCAAACCACCATGTAAAAAAACCAGATAGTAGGCACTGTGCTGGCTGTATGATAGTTTAGTATCAAAAAAAGATAGGAACTCAGGCCTCCAATGAGAGGAAAACAACACTGAGTCCTGTTAGAGTTTATATAATAACATAAAAATTTTTGCAGCAGTATATACAAAGAAATAGAAAGACGGAAAGTGAAAGAGAACTGTGGGCAGCTCACAAGTTATGCAAAAACGGGAGGAGCAAGTCGCCTTTCCACCCTATCCACCACTTCTTCTACTGACCATGCGCCCAAATCCTGCTTAGTGCCTTTTTTTTAGAAAGGTTGTCTGCTTCTGTGTTTCTTTCCCTAAAAATATGACAAATTTGAAGCTCAGAATTTTTTTTTTAAGTCGAACAATCTCATTAAGCAAAGGAGTTAAAAGAAAATTCCTATAGTGATGCAATGGTTTCCGTATGGTCAATTTACATTCATTTTATGTGTTTCTTAACAAAACCACAAACTTTGGAATTCCTTATAAAATTTATATTATGGTTCCATTCAAGATGGATGCCACTTGGTTCAACCTCACATGAACCTCTCGTGCATGGCCTTGGGTCCCCACTGCTCTCATGGAACCCTAGCTAGTTTTTTATTTCAAAGGTGTAGATCTTATCTTGTTGAATGAATGATGGGGATTGATTTAAGCGAGGGTTAGACTAACTACCCTACCTAGTCCCACCATCGGGGCTTTTATGTTTTTTTTCAATACTAGATAAAGAGGCTTTGCAACCTCACTCCCACGGGATTTTCATCTTGTTTTTTTTTATTTAGGGTGTACTGTAAATTGATTTTCCCTATTCGAACGAATCCTCTAGAGTTTTAAGATGTTTACATGCGATTTTAGGGTATTCACCAACTTATTTCTTAGTAAGATTTATCCAAAATTTGCATACTCTTATTCTGATATTGATATATGAGTCTTAGATCCAGGCCATTTCCAATAACCATGCTAATTAGTTATGTTTCTCTCGTAGGTGCCCCAATGCATTGAGAGGTAGCTTTGAAGCCCATGGCACTGGGTTTTCACAAGTGATTTCTTTGGTACAATCTTAGATCTATCCAAAGACACTATTGAACTACCGTCCATAGGGTAAGAATTTCAAACCCTAGTTCTACGACATTCACTTCTTTTGGTTCTTGCAGGGTTATTAATAAGAACTATGATTTAGACTTATGCATGAATGCAACAAAATACAGATATAAATATAAACACAGAGAAGCAACAAAAATAAATCCTCATTTCATTAATATGAAAGAACTGAAAGATGCTTACAAGAAAAATGGAAATAAACTAGCTCGGGCGATGGTAGCTTATCTCTGAGAACAGATGTGGCGGCTACATGCCTTTGTACTATGATACAATGAGGCTCAAGGGCCTTTTTATTATTGAGCAAAAAAGGGAAACCATAAAAAACCAAAACCATAACCCTAGGGGATGGAACTCCAAGAGTTTGTGGGCCTTGTTGGGGTCATTTGGGTAACCAACTTCTCATGGTCATAACTTGGTCATATGATCTATGTTTGGCACGTACGATACCTCATTGGAAATATCTCTCTAAGTACTATAGGATTTGTGGTACAACCCTAGCTAAGACTATGGAACCCTTGACTATCTCTATGGGCCTACTGCAGACCTCAAAACAACATTGTGTAGGGGGTAAAAATAGCTCTGGAAGTTGAGGATCTGAAAAACTGATAAAAATAGTAAATGATACTATAATCAAGGATATTGGCGAAACCGACTAGATGCCTAGGTGGAATAGGTGGGTGGCCACTAATATCCACGTAGATCAATCTTCCCCCCTTAGGAAGAAATGGTCCCCATTGCGTGTAGAGCCTCCATGAGGTGAGGAATTTTTTGTTGAACTTGGTCCTTGGTGAACCACTTTCCCTGGTGAAGGAGTTGGCATTCACTAACAACTCTATATAATGAGATCCTATGCTGGTGAGTGTTATTGATATGTGTGTCCATGACATTGTTAGTTGTGGCATGTTCGATGCAAATTGGGCTGAGATCTATTGGTGTCAACTACTTAACAATGTCTGATGTGTCCAACAATGGGAGAAATTATAGTCACAGTCAGTGCACATTGAATATTGTGTGCAGGCCAAGGAAGGGTGGAATTTTGAGCTTGAAGGCGTTTTCCCTTACAACCCATATCAGAGTGGGCGAAGCTTGCGGTGGGGCCTGTTGTCACTCCAGGAAACTCTCCTAAGTTGCAACTCAGAGATGCCTGGTAACATCTAATCTTCAATATTGTTCTCAGAACTATTGGAATGGATGATGGTTTGGATCAAGTCAGATAACCATTTCAGTTGTATTCTCACTCAAGACATGCATGAACACTCTCACCAATACAAGGCTTTAGACCACTAATGCTCAATAATTTATAGATTCAATGGATAGATGGAGAATACTAATTGTACCAGCAGATTTCATACATAAAAAAATATGAATGGCCAGCTACAGGAAGTAAATGGGACTTGCAAAATCTAATTTATCAATGCAAAGATAAGATGATAGTTATCTGGGATTAGACACAACAGAAAACCTGAATAACCTATTCAAGTGAAAGCATAGAACAAAAAATAGAATGGACATTGAAAATATAATAGCAAAAGAATCTATATTGCTAGAATAAAGATGAGAAGTTTGAAGGAACAGAGGAGTAACAATCTCTAGAAGTTGAACCTCTGTTACATCCAGTTTTTAGCCTTTTATAGGCCTTTACAATGCTCCTGAGCTCTTAAAGGCTCTGAGTGTCTTAATCTGTCCTCCTTGTCTCTTCAACAACTTTGATGCCCTCTAGGCAAGCATGGCTTCAGAGTTTCCTCTTCTGACAGAGGAGTAACCACTTTCTGATATTTTGGTTGTGCTCGCAGGGAGCTCTCTGTTGCTAGAGATGCCCACAATCACTTATGTTGTTTTCGGCTGTGTCGCGCTATTGATGCACCATGATGTATCTATTTTGGGCTGCAGCATGCTGTGGCCATTCTCTTTCCTTTTCCGGCCTTTGTTTCCCAGAAAACTGTCTCTTGGGCTTTGTTATATGGTGGAATGGGTCTTCAGGCCTTTGTTTTTCCCTTTAAATTGCAAAAAGTGATTGTTTCTATTATAAACAGCGAAAACGCTGCAACACTAATAAGTCCCACCCATCACTGTTCATTTCAGACTTCAAAAGTCCTTAGATTTGGCCTATTCTCCCATAGGGTCCGCCCTCTTGGTCGCTATCGCAAGTCACTGATGGCCTGTTCCCAGCTTCCCTTTGTATTTTGCAATAAGGTGAAAAACACTAAAAGTCATGAAAAAAAAATTCGTGGCGGACTTGAAAATATATATATTTTTATTTCGGAAACCCATCGGGTCTAGGATTCATCACTATCGCAAGGCCCCAAGGCTTCCTTTTTATTTCATTGAAACAACGAAAATACACAAAAACATTAAAATATGGGCTTTAACGGACCTGAAATGATATATATTTTTCTTCTGAAACCCATCAAGTTCGGCCTTGTTTCTATCGCAAGTCGCACTTAGCTCATTCCCTGTGTGTTTTCTTTGTATTCTGGAACTACATGAGAAATGGCTTCCCCTGGACTTCAAACCTTATATATTTCATTCCCGAATTGTTTCGTGTTCGGGCTTTATCGCATCGGTGCTGCGCAAGGCCCCATTTCTATTTTCGTTATAAAACGAAATATATTGAAACTGCACTGAAAATAGCTTTGGCGCAGACCTGAAAATATATACATTTCCATTCTGAAACCCATCGGATCTAGGTTTTATCGGGTCACACATATACATATGCATAGGCCCCGCCCCATGGTGATCGCCGATGCGATATAGTGATGTGATAAATCGCAATCTTATGTCACTCCTGCTTGAGGTCTTTCCATATAAAACGGTGTATGTTCCCACCAATTGCGACTGCCGATTACAATTTTCCGTTAGATCTGGGTTGTTGATCGACTAGATCTAACGACTACTGTGCATTGCCATGCTCAAGCCTGTGATACTTGGTTTTTTTTACTATTTTAAGGTGTTTTAGCCTCTTGATAGTGTTGTTCTACCCTTTTAAGGGCTTTCCTCCATGCGACTATTTAGATTTTTTTAGTGATCCTCACGCAAATTTCGAAGCCTTCAAGAGCATATTTGGATCCTTTGGCATCACTATGTTGGCTTATGGAGAATTTAAAGGGTAGACTTGGATCCATTTTTGGAACGTTTTCCCACAAGGCTAACACTGGCTCCTTCTGGGGATGAATGCCTCCCTGTGAGGTTTCAAGAACTGCAAAAGAATGCCTTTCCTAAAAAAAAAAAGATCAAATCTCCCTCCTAGTGTTCCATTAGGTGTGGAGTCTATTTAGCATGAAATAAAAACTGAAATAAAAACATGTTTACAATACTAAGACTTTAAATCCTTAAATGAAATAAAGTTTCAAGAACCACCCATTTACTAGGCTACCAAAAGTATCTCCTCCTTCCAGACTATGCAGAATGAATGTATTGTTCTACTAAACTTGAGTGATGACAAAAGGACCTGTCCATAAGGAGTCAAACTTGCCATGATTACCGCTCTTTTCCCTAAATGCATCCCATTTAAGCACCCAATAAACAACTTGGAATCCCAACTCTTTATGTTGTCCTCTAACAGTTTTTTGATTACCCTTACTAGACTCTTGTTAGATGATTCTGACATGCCATTTCCTTGATGATAATATGAGGTAGAATGAACCACTTGAATGCCCATGGATTTAGTCATGTTTACCAATTATTGTGCCTTGAAATTCGTTGCATTATCAGTGACTAGTTTGGTTGGGAAATCAAATATAGTGAAAACATTCTCATTCAAGAACTTTATGACAACTTGATGATTGGCATTCTTAGTGGGTATAGCCTCAATGCATTTGGTGAAATAACCAGTGGCTACTAAGATCCATTTGTGTTAGCCACTCGAATGTGGGTTGATCTCACTCATAAAGTCCAAGCCCCACTTCTAGAAGGGACCACTGACATGTATTGGTCTTAAGGGCAGAGATTTTAGCTGATGTCTTCCTGCAAATCTATGACACGTGTCACAAGCTTTCAAAAAAGAAAAGACATCAGAGAACATAGTAGTCCAATTATACCCAGCCCTTAGGATTTTGTGGGTTGTGGTCCTCCAATAATGATGCCCTCCACAGATGCTAGAATGGAATTGGTGTATGACTTCCACATATTGTTCTTTATCTAGACATCTCAAGAGGATTCCTGATTGGTCATTCCAATAAATCATATTTTTATTTATGCAGAATTTGGCTAATCTGAGTTTAATGGCCTGGGCTTGACTTGAGCTAAGCCATGGAGGGACTTCTAGCTTTTGCAAAAAATGAACTATGTTGGAATACCATTCACAGGTGGCTAGACTTTCAGCCAAATACTGATTTTTCTTTTGCTCTTTTGTTGCTCCCTCTGTTTGCTCATCATATGAATTTAGACCCATGCAATTTATGTCTAACAAGTTGCAATTTTCTTCAGCCATAAGTTTAGCCAAGCCCTGGCCTTTGACAAGCTTAGTGGGCTTCACCTCTATGTTAAACTCTATAAATTTTCCAATCCATTTAGCTCTCTTTCCATCAACATCTGGATGAGTTAAGACATCTTTTACTGATACTGAAGGTACATATGCAACTACTTTGGAATGCAGAATATAAATTCTGAATGCCTTTAAAGATTTTATGAGAGCATAAGCTTGTTTTTCAATGAGGTCATACCTTAGTTCAGCATCCCTTAGAGTTTTGCTAAAAAAGGCCACGGGATGCTCTATGCATTCATCATTTTTTTTGCAACAGAATTGCTGCAAGTGTATCATAAGAGGCAAAAGAGAAGATATAAAACTCCTTAGTGTAATCTGGGCTGATTAGAGTGGGAGCTTCCATGATAGCTTGCTTGATTTCTTCAAAAGAGCTTCTTGAAGCATACGTCCATTTTATTTCTAATCCTTTCTTCAGCATGGAAGTGATGTGCTTTACTAACTCTAAAAAGTTTGGAATGAGCCTCCTTACAAAGTTAATCTTATCCAAGAAGGATTGAATGTCCCTTTTTGACCTTGGGATGGACAATGTCTGAATGGCTTGAACCCTTACTTGATCAATCTTCACACCTTCAGTAGAAACAATATGTCCCAGAAGTTTACCTTCTTCTAGAGCAATCTGTGACTTCTTTAGGATCATTGAGGTTCCAAACTGTGTGCACTTTAGGAAGACCTTCTTCAAATGTTGTAAATGGTCTTTGTGGCTGTTGGAGAAGATTGTTATGTCATCAAGATAAATAAGGACAAAATTTTCCTTCTCTCCCACAAAATCTATGTCCATGGCCCTTTGAAAAATAGCCCCAGCATTCATCAGTACGAAAGGCATCTTGGAGTACATGAAAGTGCCCCAAGGAGTGGTGAAGGTGGTGTTTTCCTAATCTTCTGGATATACAGCAACCTAATTGTAACCCGGAAATCCATCTAAGAAAGACATGACTCTGGCCCCTAAAACTCTTTGCAACAAGTGTTCTATCTTAGGCAGGGGGTAGTTATCTTTTTCAGAGCACTTGTTCAGATTTCTGAAGTCAACACAAAGCCTGATTTCTCCATTTTTCTTTCTGACTACCACAAGGTTAGCTATCCACTTTGAATACCTTAGGGGAACTATGATTTTGGCATCCAACAACTTTTTGATCTCTTTCTCATTCAAAGGCAATAAGAGAGGGCTGATAGGTCTTAACTTCTGCTTAAAACAAACAGTATTCTTTTCTAGTGGAATCTTATGTTGTATGATGTTTTTATCATAAGTTTAAGATCATTGTATTCCTAGGCAAAAATATCAACAAATTGCTTCATGAGGGTGCAATACTCAGAATTATGGGCAGTGGACAGATTTATGTATTTTGGATGGGCTGGGCTCCCTATATTGTTTTTATGAACAAAAAACTCATTTTCTATTTTGGAAAGCTTATAAGGCACATCACTATCATCAAAAAATTTCTCTAGAGGCACCAATCCCTTTGGTATATAATTACTGGGCAGCTAGACAATGCTTCCTCAACTGATCTTCCTTTTTAACATGGACTAGCCGCATTCTTCCATGGTTTCATTTTCTTGGTCAATGTGCATTTCAGTAAATTCCTCAACGACTTGTAAAAACCTGTTAATTTCCTCATCGTCTTCAAAAACTCTACAATATTTTACATTGTCAGGCACTATGTCAATTTAGGAGGCAAACGGGGAACAAACGTGCTAGCAGACACAACAAGGGAGTCAGCAAGCTAGTTCTGCATTCTCGGAATATAAGAAATACTGAAATTATTAAAAGAATCCTTGAGCCTCCATACCTCATATCTGTATGCTTTCAACCTTGGATGCTTTTCTTGGAAATTTTTAGTTACCTACTGAATAATGAGGTTTGCATCTCCAAACACTTTCAGGCCTTTGATGCCCATTTCTTTAGCAACGCTTAAGTCCAGAGTCAAAGCTTCGTACTCTCCTATGTTGTTTATGACCTGGAAGGTTAATTTGAAAGATAAATGAATGTATTCCTGTGTGGGAGACACAAGGACTACACCTACCCCTGCAACTTCCTTAGAGCAAGCCCCATCAAAGAACATGTCCCAAATCTATGGGCCTTCTTCCTCAGTGATCTAGCGAACTAGTTTTTTAAGTTGCATGGAGGCCAACTGGGATTCTTCAATATGAAGAATACATGCTCCAAAATTAGTTTCAACAACATAGATGGGATGATTAGTGGGATTCCTTTCATTTTTGATGATATAAGCCAACTTCACCTCTCTGTATAATCTCTTGCTCTCACCTCCGAAAACTGGGACAATAGCATAAGACAGATCATTTTGTAATGATCCACCTAATATCTTGATCCAACCTATGGAAAGTAACATGCCAAACTTGGGGGATACATTTGCTACCACAATATCCATGATCAAGATCTTCATGGGCAACTGAGACAAAGTGATGGCTAGGTCCTTGTTTAATCTCAAACATTTCATTTCTCTAGTGTCCAAAGAAAACAGGTCATGATAATTCTTGGTGATGTCAAGACCCAGCTCATCCATGATAGCCTTGGGGATTAGATTATGTCTGGCTCCAGTGTGTAGAAGGAATTTGTGAAGGATTTTATCATGAATAGTCAGAAAGACATAGAATGATGCAGAGTTGTCTTCACAGTTTTCAAACATTGGGCTGAGAATAACAGCTCGCTTATCATCTTGCAGATTTACATAGTCAGTGGAGGCTTGGATGGCTTTAGGCTCAAGGGCCTCGAGGATGGATCTTTTGAATGACTCATTCTTCACTAGTTCAATTAGAGGCATAGGTATTCTTAGCTTTTGGATTTCTGATTGAAAACTAAAGGGAAAAGGAGACATGTCAAGGCCTCTTACCTCATGAGCTAGAGCTTTGAGGATGATGGGATCAAATGTTGGTTTATTTTTATTATTAGCTTGCCATACTATAGGGATAGCAACTCTTTCAATAGGAGATTCCTTGGTATTATTCATCTTTGACCTCAGGTCGTATCTTTGCTGATATACAGTTTCTAGAATAGCTTCACCATCCCATTCTTGGTTAATCTGGTCATTGAATAATGATTGTTCATAGTTATCTGAGGTCAAAAAGGAGGCATTGCCTTTGTCTTCCAGAAAATGGATCTCATCATCTTCTTCAAACTGCTCTTCTTCCATGACTACATTCTGGAAAGGGCTCTTCACCCTTTGGTCTTCATTTGCATCTTTGCTTCTTTGCAAAATCTGCAACTGCTCATTAGTTCTTCTATATGGATTTGGATTTGGATTTCTAGGAGCAAAGGTATTAGGAACTCTTCCTCTCCCATGGTGCTGCTCAACCTTTAATTTGGAGATTTTAGAGGCTAATGAATCTATCATTTTGGTCATTTTATCTATCATAGGATCAAAGGATGATGAAGACTCGACCCTCTGTCTTCTTCTATCAACATTTCCCTTGAGCTTCTCTACAACCATGATGTTTGATTCCACCTCCAAGGCTACATCCTGCATGTTAGCCAAAGTAGCACATCGCCTCTCCCTCAACAGTTGGTAGAAGTTAGAATCAAAATCACTGGCATAGGTGAGTTTAGCAGAGGTAGTAGTGGGTTTTACTTCAGTTGTTATCTTGCTGTACATATTTAAACCTCTTATTAAAATCAAAAAACAACTCACCATTTTCTCTCTTTAAGTTCCCAAACTCAGTGTGGCAGTAGAGGAGATCTTTCTTGTCACCCCAATGCTTTAGGAATGCATCATCTAAAGCCTCAATATCTGCTATAGATCTCGGGGTTAGTTCACTGAACCATTTTCTAGCCTCTCCATCTAGGCTTTGGAAAAAGACTCTCATCCACACATCATCTTCACTAATGTCTAGGTTATCAACATAGCTATAGAATGACTCAAGATGTTCTTCAAGAGTAACACCTTCAATCCTAGTGAACTTAGGCTTATATTTCTGATATTCTCCAATAGGCATGGCATTTAAAGGAGTGGGCAATATTAGAGGTCCATACCTAGAAGCTATGATTCTTTCCATTTTGGTGGGTGTTTGTGGACTTGCTATAGCTGTAGTGGATAAAAGAGTACTAGCAGTCTGAATGATAGAGGGTCGAGGAGTGACAAATAAGACTAAAGGAGTATGATTGATAGGAGGTGAGGTTTCCTTTGGGCTTACAACAAAAGGAGAACCTGAAGAATAAGGAGCTTTATGAATCCTTGAGAGTTTTTCTTCACTACTAGTATTAGATGCTATACTCTCAACATGAATTTGTTCTATTACAGGCCTTTCTTGAAGAGATATAGGAGATTGTCTAGGTTTACCTAAACCTGATGCTCCTTTCTACAATACCTTTCTCTCTTTGATAATTTTTTCAGGGTCAGGTACTGGGTCAGCTTGTAGCTTCTGAGGATTTCTCTAAGTATGCCTCACAAACTGAGCTAGAACTATGAAATGGAGTCGCCAAGAGGTTCAGCCTCTAGTAGAGTCGCCAGATAGATGATTACAACTGAAAAAGTGCCCAGACTTTGTCTATCATCAAAGTTGGATCTATGTCGTTTCCCAGGGAAGTTGAGCTTCAGTTTCCTCTCCCCAGAAACGGTGCCAATTATGTTATCACTCCAGGAAACTCTCCTAGGTTGCAGCTCAAAGATTCCTGGTAACATATAATCTTCAATATTGTTATTAAAACTATTGGAATGGATGATGGTTTGGATCAAGTTTGATAACCATTTCATCTCTATTCTCACTCAAGACATGCATGAACACTCTCACCAATACAAGGCTTTGGACCACTAATGCTCAATAATTTATAGATTCAATGGATAGATGGAGAATACTGACTATACCAGCAAATTTCATACATAAACACATACGAATGGCCAGCTAAAGGAAGTACATGAGATTTGCAAAATCTAATTTATCAATGCAGAGATAAGATGATAGTTTTCTGGCATTAGACAGAGCAGAAAACCTAAATAACCTATTCAAGTGCAAGCATAGAACAACAAAGAGAATCAACATTGAACATATAATAGTAAAAGAAGCTTATATTGCTAAAATTAAGATGAGAAGTTTGAAGGAACAGAGGAGGAACAATCTCCAGAAGTTGAACCTCTGTTACATATAGTTTTCAGCCTTTTATAGGCCTTTACAATGCTCCTGAGCTCTCAAAGGCTTGGAGTGTCTTAATCCATCCTCCCTGTCTCTTCAACAACTTTGATGCCCTCTAGGAAAGCATGGCTTCAGAGGTTTCTTCTTTTGACAGAAGAGTAACCGCTTTCCGATATTTTGGCTGCGCTCGCAGGGAGCTCTCTCCTGCCAGAGGTACCCACAATGACTTCTATTGTTTTCGGCTGTGTCACGATATTGATGCACCATGATGTATCTATTTCGGGCTGCAGCATGCCGTGGCCCTTCTCTTTCCTTTTTCGGCCTCTATTTCTTGACAAACGTCTCCTGGGCTCTGTTATATGGTGGAACGGGTCTTCGGGCCTTTGTTTTTCCCTTTAAACTGCAAATAGAGACTGTTTCTTTTATAAACAATGAATGCACTGCAACACTGATAAATCCCACCCATCACTATTCATTTCGGACTTTAAAAGTTCTCAGATATGGCCTAGTCTCCCATCGGGTCTGCCCTATGGGTCACTATCACAAGTCGTTGATGGCCTGTTCCCAGCATCCATTTGTATTTTGCAATAAGGCAAAAAACACTAAAAATCATGAAAAAATGGTCATGGTGGACTTGAAAAAATATATATATCTATATATAATATATATATATATATATATATATATATATATATATATATTATATATATATATATATATATATATATAATATATATATATATATATTGGAAAACCCATCGGGTCTGGGATTCTTCACTATCAACAAGGCCCCAAGGCTTCCTTGTATTTCGTTGAAACAACGAAAATACACAAAAACATTAAAATATGGGCTTTAGCGGGCCTGAAATCATATATATTTTGCTTTTGAAAGCCATCATGTCCGGCCTTGTTGTTATCACAAGTTGCATTCAGCCCGTTCCTTGTGTGTTTTCTTTGTTTTCTAGAATACATAAAAATAGTGAAACTACATGAGAAATGGCTTCCCTTGGACTTCAAACCTTATATATTTCATTCCTGAACCCTTTCAGGTCTGAGCTTTATTGCATCGGTGTTGCCTAAGGCCCCCTTTGTATTTTCGTTATATAATGAAATACATTGAAAATGCACTGAAAATAGATTTGGCATGGACCTGAAAATATATACATTTCTATTTTGAAACCCATCGGATACGGGTTTTATCGGGTTGCGCATATACATATTCATAAGCCCCGCCCCATGGCGATTGCCAACGCGATATAGCGATGCGATAAATCTCAATCGCATGTCACTTCTACTAGAGGTTTTTCCATATAACACAACGTATATTCTGGCTGATTGCGACTACCGATTGTGATTTTCCATTAGATCTGGGCCATTGATCGGCCAGATCTAACGGCTTCTATGCATTTCCATGATCAAGCCTGCAATACTTGGTTTTTTTCACTGTTTTAAGGTGTTTTGGCCTCCCGATAGTGTTTTTCTGCCCTTTTAAGGTCTTTCCTCCATGCGACTGTTGGGATTTGTTGAGTGATCCTCATGCAAATTTCGAAGCCTTCAAGAGCATATTTGGATCCTTTGGCATGATTATGCTAGCTTATGGAGACTTTAAAGGGCATACTTGGATGCATATTTGGACCATTTGCCCAGAAGGCTAACACTGGTTCAACTTTTGGAGACTAATGAGACTTTGCTACTCAAGCTTCTCATCTTCATTCATCAGTGATACAAGCTTCTTTTTTTGTTATATGTTCAATGTTAATTTTCTCTTTTGTTCTAAGCTTGCACTTGAACAGGTTGTTCATGTTTCTTTTGTGTCTAATGCCAGATAACTGTCATCTTATCTTTGCATTGATGAATTAGATTTGCAAGCTTCTTTACTGCCTGTAGCTAGCCATTAATTTATGTTTATGTATGCATCTTCCAGTATGGTCAATATTCTCCATCCATTCATTGAATTTACAAATTATTGAACATTAGTGGTCTAAAGCCTTGTAAGTTGAGGTTTTTCATGCATGTCTTGAGTGAAAACATAGTTGAAATGGTTATCTAGCTTGATCCAAACCATCATTTAGTTCAGAGAACAATATTGAAGATTATATCTTACCAGGCATCTCCGAGCTGCAACCTAGGAGAGTTTCTTGGAGTGATAACAAGGCCCAGTGAGGTGCTCCTTATGCAAATGTAACTGTTGACATTGTTGGACTCACCAACATTCAAGGGATCTCCCTGGTATGAAGTCTCAACTATACCTCACACCATTTGGTGTAGGAGTTCCATCCGGTACGATGGATCGGTTTCCATTATCTTAAAGATATGCCATATCTCTTTCTTGTTAGCACGTGAGAGTGGTTTGCTTTGTCTTCGAAGAGAGAGGTTCGTTTGCCTAGTGAGTGCTTAGTGCCGCTTGTGTCCGAGTTCTTTCACTGTAGAGGGAGAGGGTGGAAGCGGGTCTCGGGTTAAAAGGGAATAGTTCCAACTCTGCTAGAGACACACAACATAACATGACATGCGTAGATTCCAGCAATTAGTCCACATGGGTGCAGCAGTCACAAACACAAGGGAAATGTTGGGCCTCAAAATAGTCCCTATTCTCACTCCATTATTCAACAATACCTTCACATTACTTCTATATTACCTTCATGTCACCTCCATTCCACCTCCACATCATTACATTTACCTCATCATTGGGTTATAACTATGCTTTTCCAAAGTTTATTAATTCTTAACATTTTTAAGTCGATTTATGGTTAAACTTTAGAAAATAATATGCTTATACTTATACCTAACAATTAGAATGAGTTTGTTGACATGTGTAGGTACAAAGGAACCTTCCAAGGCATATTTATGTGGCACTCTATGTTCAAATTCGAATTTGAGGAGATCATGGACATCATGGAGGAGATCATGGAGGATAGGGTTATGTGTCACCATTGGTTGAGAAATATGTGGGTCAAAGGAGGGAATAGTGGATTTACATTTATGAGTTTGTTAACATAGCTTTTGTATAAATAGGAGTGTTATATCCATTTGTAATCTTCATTTTGTAATCTTAATTTTTAGAATTTAGAGAGTCCTTCATTTGTAATTTTAGATTTTAGAATCATTGTAATGTAGAGCTTAGGACCTTTTGGAATGTAGAACTTGGAGCTTGTAATTGCAATTTGCAATTGATGATAAATAAAATGGATTGGATTTTCTTCTACATTTGACTTCTTTCTAGGTGTGCTTGTGGAGCTATGGAGGGCCCCCGTTGCCTCACTTGCATGCTCGTTTTGTTTTGGTAAACTTTAATTTTATGTTTTTTTTTGTGAATTTAATTAGATTAAATTACTGATTCATATGCTTGAGATATAAATGAATAGTATCTTGTAAGAGAGCTTTAATATTTCATGCAATCAATCATAATTAGATTTAAGTGTTTTAATTTCATTAGTTTAAATAGCTTGTTGATTAAGATGATTAGAAATATTAATGAACAATCTCTTGTAAGGGAGCTTTAATATTTCTTACACTTGTCACAATGTTTTTATATTTAATTTTAATTAAATGACTAAATAGGTGTTGGAAATCCTAATGAAAGATCTCCTGTAAGGGAGCTTTGGCATTTCTTCACCTAGGTTAGTTTAGTTTATCTCTAAGTCCATATATATTGGATGATCCTTGAAGGTTACTTACCTGGATTGATAGTAAATGAAACTCTAATTTGCATCCGCATTTTAGACCAAACATTTTGGCGCCGTTGCCGGGGAGGATGATTTGGAGATAAACTTAGGAAGTTATTTTTATTTAAATTTATTTTTATGGACTAACTTGTGAAACCTGGTGACAGTAGGATCTTCATAAAGGAGTTCAAACTTTGGAGCATTTTTTATTTTATTTTCGTACATAGTTAATTTAAATTCAATTTTTATTTTAAACCCCCCCATTTCTCACTAATCCATTTACGGTTGAGGAATTTGACAATGTTGAACATGCATTTTTTGGAGAGCAAGGACAATAACCTTGACCCAACTCTAGGACAAGTTACTCACATAATTGTAAAACATAACGTAAAAATTTTAAATCTTGATGTGAGCATGTTCGAATTTTTACTCCGTAGATGGCTTCACTGGAAGCATTCTTTTACCTAGGAAATAAGAAGTCTTTCAAGCAAGT
>APFE030161519.1:98575-130706 GCA_000404065.3 Pinus taeda
TAAATGTTCAGCGTCCTGTGACAGCGTATTCTCCAGCTTTCTCTTCTTTCTTTGTCTCCTCACCACTACTTTATGTTGGGGACTATAGAATACATCCAATGGGGGAATTTCCTCTACACTAAGTAGAAGCTCAGAAGGCAGAGCGATATGACTGTGCTCCGTTTCTGAGACACTACCGACCATGGTTGAAACCATTTCTTGTGCTACCTGTGCATCACTCACAGGTGTTCTTGGGACTTGCCCTTCAAGGCTGGTTAGCTTGTTTGAAGTTTTCCCACTCTTTATCGAGCTTTGTCGTGACGAGTGACGATTTAATGACGGGAGGAGGGACATCTCTTGGTGGGGAGGCAATAACTTGCAGTTGCGACATTGCACTTGACTGAGCAGTATCCTTGGCTATTTCTTCGCCTTTTCCTTGGTTGCTTGCAGACTTTTTAGAACGTTCAGGTGTTCCTTGGGTAGCGTCAGATTTGGATTTGGAAGTACTGGAGTTTCCGCTGAGGCTGACACTTGGAGTAGGCTCTCTGGTGAGCAGGCGCAACTTTTCTAGATGAACACTAGCTAGCCTTCTTTCTCTGAATAACAAAAATATTTTGAGGTCATCTGGGGATAACCTCGACTTAGCTTCTCGCAAAACGTCCTGGAATGAACTTTGATTTTAAAACAAGTCATCAAATAAATCTTTCCTTCCGGTGAACACTTTTATTCTCACACTTATAGTGAAATCATGGGCAACATTATTTAGGTCGAAAGGTTGAGCGGGGAATTTAAATAATTTTAGGGACGTCACATTCCCTACTTCGGCAAAAGCATGTCCTACATCGAATAATGAGAAGGCCCCACAAGCTACAGGACACTGAGGCCATATGGCCTTCTTCTTGTCTTTTAGCTCTTTGGTTAGGCCACCTTCTGAGCAAGTCTGATAGGCAATTTCCCTAGCCAAAAGCTTATTGGGGACATACAGAGGTAGGACATGTGGAGGTATAGTGCTCCCAAACAATCTAATATAAGTGAACCATTCTTACCTGAACGATCTTGCGACGGGGATGATGTCTATTTGCGCTTCGGGTGAGCACCTCGGGGGTTCTTCACCATACATCATCCTATATAGGGGTAAGATGAGCCCGTGCCAAATCTGATAGAAGTGAGGGGCGAACTGTGAATCCCATAGTACTTTGTGGTAAACATGAATAGGCGACGGGTCTTCGGTAGTCCATTTCCAACCCATAGTTGGAAATTTAGATACATAGCAAATAGAATCCATAATGTAAGCAGATAGATAAAACGGAGGGTAGACCCTTTGTGACGAGGATCTCTTAGTACGGTAATTCATGACAACAGTGAACAAATTATCAGAACATATTTTGGCCCAATCCATGAGATCAGCATTTGTGGCAGCTTCTATGAGTGGTAGCCATTCAGCTGAAAATTTATTTATGTCTTGCATCCCAAACAGCCTGCAGAGCATGGCTGCAGCAAAACAATATGGAGAGGTGAGAGAACTTGTGCTATACTTACCATTTTTATCCTTTTTCAGCGGCTCCTCTCTCCTGGTCCATTCTTTAGTGGTTTCTTCTAGATTTGGGTTCTCTGCTGCAAATTTCTGGACAAATTGCTTGTTATAGGTCATCTGAGGGTCCGGAAGATGGTACATAAGCTTTAGATCTTGCGCGGCGAATGATCCTATGAGCCCATGCCCTAGAGCCTTGAATTGTCTGCCTTGTAACTCTGCATTTTCGAGTATCCATTTGATCATATCTGTATACGGCAATATCTTGGGTCTAGCTGCTATTCGATGAAGAAATGAACAAGCCAGCTCTTCTAAGGATGCCTCGGAAGAGTTTTGTGATCCCGTGATGCTATCGACCTTCATTACTCTGGGAGTTTCCTCCTCCAACAGCCTATACATGCCTTCCCAGGTCGAAATTCCTGCATCCCTGTTGCATGCAGTGTCTGTGTACAAGGGCTCCATCTCCTTTGCCTTTTCCTTCGTCTCGGAGCCTTGGGATTTATTCTTATTTCCCATTTGATCCTGCGTTCAGCTTTTGAATCTTCTTATCTCCTAGTTCCTGCAGATTACGAGTGAGGTGGAAATGACTGATTGAGAATGGTGATGGGAGAGTTTTAAATGCAACATATATACTAAATATGCCACCTTACGTGAAACAATTCTTTAGCAAAGCACGCGTCTTTATTTCATTAATCAACTGACAACTAAGCCACTTACTATCATTGAAAGCGCATGATTTGGGGTCAGATTATGGTAAGTGGCCTTTCTTTGAATGGCGTGCCCGAAGGATTTGCGATTAAATGGTTCATGATTTGCTTTATGTTACATTGAAGATCGTGCTATCGCAAGGCGGGCTTATCGCAAATCACCAGATCGTAGACTGGGTCATCGTGGCGATCGCAATATCGCAGGTCGCAACATCGCGGGTCGCAGGAGTTTGATGTTTGTTAAGTATTTCCATTTCATTTCTGCGATGTGCGATCTTGCGATCGGTGTTATCGCAGATCGACAGATTTTAAGGTTTTTCCTTATGAACATTACTTACTGCGATGCGACATTAGGCTTAACGTTGGGTGGCCTTGCGAATTAATGAAATTTCTTAAAGACCTTTACCTTATCGTAGACTTAGGTTAAAATATTTGAAAGACCGTTTTAAGCCTACGATGGTAGCTTTATTTTGAAGAAGGAAAATTTGATTTTTCTCAAAATTAAACTAGGGGTCCCCTATTCATTTAGTATTTTGGACAAATACTTAAATGAAAAAGGGGGGGTTGTTGCTGGCCACAACAGTTAGATAGAATAAATTAGGAAAATAAAATGAGATCTCATTAAAAAAATTTAGTCTTAATCTCATTAGAAGTTTTTAGTCTTATTTAAAATAATAATAATAATAATAATAAATCATCATGAATAAATGAATAAATTCAGTGGCACAGTAAGAGCTGCTTCATCATCACATTTCTATATCTTGTTTTGTATCACGGGTAAGCCAAGAGCTTGATTATCGGAAGCTTTGTCTTCCGAGAGTCAAAATGCCCCTACGAAATTGCAGAAAGAGTGTAGACAATGCGAGGTTTTGTTGCAAATCTTGATTGTTTTTATTATCCATCCACGCTAACCTACATAAATAAAAATAAATCAAAAGATTAATATGCTCTCTTCCTGTGCTTCATGCGATCAGGAAGATCAGAAAATCTATCAATTTATTTCAAATAAAAATACTCTCACTAGAAAATTGATTTGCGATATGACAATAAAGAATTTTGTGAGTCGGACTATTTCTAATTGAAAAACACAAAGGAACAACATTAGCCTTTAATGGCAGCCTCACTGACTGCTCTAGAGAAGCAGAGTTCGTATAGCCTTACAGTCAGCTCGGACATTGGCATATCTGCACAATGATGCAAATCCACGCCTAATATAGCTCATTACGCGACGCCCAGCTATGATCCGTATGGTGAGAGACTAGATTAGTGCGTGGATGACACGTTGAAGAACAGGAGAATAAGGGCGGTGAAAGAGAAATTAATGGATCCCATGTTAAGAGACTCTCTCCTCGTGGGGTTTGAGCAGTTCTTGAGCTTGGTGCTTACCTGCGTTAGGAAATTTGGATCCCAATGACCGTCCATGCGTAAAGTAATGAAAGAAGTCTAATCCATTTTTAACATGGAAATGGAGACGGAGGCATAGAAGGGAGGCTTTTCCTAGTCCAGCTCACCAAGATGATATATAGGAAATTTTTATTCAATGAAATAGTTGAATGGATTGAGAGTAGATATCGTCCATAGAGATTCACTGCTCTTTCCAAATATCACCACAGCCGACCACATGAAACGAGTAGTCCAACGCAGCCAAACGAGATATGAAGCATAGGTCTAGGGTTGATGCTAATAAATTGTAGCTGCGTTACTATGAAACGAAAGATATAAACACTCCAGTAAACGTATCAGACAGAGAATTTTTGTTTGAGATTACAGTTGGTATTTCTTGTGGAAGTTTCAACCATGCGATTATGGATCCACTTAGTATTGATGGAAGTGATGAAAAATCCTCTCATAGCAAGCAGCTGCATGAGGAAAAATCCTCACATGTTTTATGTTTTGTTTTCCATTTCTTTTGGGTTTGTTTTCCATTTTTAGTTTTAATTTGTTATTATAATGTTATAATATTATAATTTATATTAAATATTAATATATTGTAATTTGTTGTAATATTGTTGTTATGATTGCTATGTATTTATAACTGTAATTTGTTATTATGTTTGTTATGTTATAATATATGATTGTATTAATATATTATTAGATATGATTGTTATTGTTATGTTATGTTTGTTATCATTTTTTTTTAAATATATAATAAAAAATAAAAAAATTGATATGTGTTTTGTGACAGTTATTGTTTTGAAGGATTTAAAGGGTGAATATTGGCATGCGAAGGATATTGGCATAAAACAAAACTTTGATGATATGAAAATTGAGAGAATCATGAGAATTACATGAGTTGGTTGAAACTGCATGAGTTGGTACAAGTGCAAAATTAAAAAAATTTCCACAAAATTCACACACATTTGAAAATAAATAATGGAACACTTGGAAACAAATTTCGAGGTTCGATTTATCGAACATTTGGTGGATTCTATAGATGATGATTATTTTGTTTCGATAACTTCAAGTTGGCATTAAACTCATAACATCTTTCTGTTGAATGCTTTTATGTGACATACTAATATGCAGAACACAACAGGTCTTTCTAATGCCAATCTTTTTGCCGAGCACATTTCATGAGTTATCTGACACAAACAAGGAGTATTTCTTTTTATCGTTATTTTTAAGAATGTATTGATACTAATATCATGAATTGAGTTAATTTCAACATTTCGATTTTTCTTAAATCTGTTTTATTTGTTACGAAATTTTTGCGTAAGAATCATGAAGGAAATGGCCATTTCTTCTTGAACACACTTATGTTTTCTTTCTGCCATGTTTTTTTACATGATACAAGATAATCAAGAGATCATTAAGGAGACTACATTGTGATGACAATTGGTCTTCCAAAGACTAAATTCATGAAAAAATTCTAAAGACAAATCCATGTCCACAACCACTACCTTCCACCTCCTTTTTTGAAAAAGATTTTGAATTCCACAAATTGTAAAGCCATAAAGCATGCCATTTCCATATCCATTTTTCATAGAAAGAGTTCTTATTCATTCACCATGCATTTCCTTTCATCCATTCCTAACCCACCAATAAAAGCAAAGAAGTTTACACCACTTTCCATTTCCATTTCCTTTTTCCTACTATTTTTCATTTTCCACCAATAAAACCCTGCTTCTACATATCATTGAGTCAAATTCCTAGAGTCTAATAATCTTTAAAAAACACCTAGAGACTTGCATGCCTTAAAGGCAAGTACTCTTGCAAATGAACAATGGAAGTACATTAATATTCCTTGTTCATTGGATCTTGTATGTGACTTGACCACAACAAATTTATTCGTACCTACAAAGATGTGTTAGGCATCTTGACTCCCATTGGAATCAATGGTGGGAGCTCTCGTGTTGGCTAGTGGCATTCATTAATGGCCACTAAGTTAACAATTTCTTGTTATGTTCGATACCAGAACATTTATTCACATAGTAAGATTTGTGCCATCGAACGTTGAAGACTTGAAGACCCATATTTTGTAATAGATGAAGCAGATTTCCTTTCATTGTTTTTCAGTTTTTTTTTTATGTAGATGACTTGAGGACAAGTCAATAAATAAGGTTTGGGGGGGAAGGTGTAAATTCTAAATTTTGTATACCTTGCAAGCCTTATACATTTTCAACCGCATTCAGTAGTAGATTGTGAACATTCAACAAAAGATCCAATAGTGGATTTAGCAACAGATGCAACAACAATAAAAGATTCACTTTTTTGATTTCATCCACCATTTTCACAACCAAGTAAAGAAGACTAGGAACAGAATTTTTCAGCCACATGTGCACAAATCTCATCCATTTTTGAAAGGGTAAGTTAAAGTATGATAGTTTCTAACTTTTAACCATTTAATTCCTTGAAAAGTTAGAATAATAATTTTTGGAAAAATTCACTTCCTTTCGTCATATTTGTTAAATTGCCAAAAACATCAGTTGAAGGGGGAATACATTCACATTCATATGTTTCCACATTGATATAACATCCATATTCATATATCACATTCTAAAACCCACATACCTTCAAAATATATTCACTATTACATGAGCATATAAATGGCTTTGTCAAAAGTATTTAAAAGTTAATTGGATGCCAACACAATCATGGTTGTTACACAAGAACCAACCATGATGCATTCCAACAAAAATACTCTGCAATAGAAATCACATTATCAATAGGCAAAGATCATACATTAAAATTGAATGCAACAAAAAAAATATGGTTGAAACACAAGAACCAACCAAGTTGCAGTTCATCAAAAACACTTTGCAAAAGTTAAGTAAATGATATCATGCAGAGTTTAAGCCAAAGCTCAAGTATCAAAAAGTAATGTAATAGATTGCATGAGAACATGCAATACCTTCAATTTGGGGGTATGTTGGGCCTCAAAATAGTCCCTATTCTCACTCCATTATTCACCAATACCTTCACATTACTTCCATATTACCTTCATGTCGCCTCCATTCCACCTCCCCATCATTACATTTACCTCATCATTGGGTTATAACTATGATTTTCCAAAGTTTATTAATTCTTAACATTTTAAAGTGGATTTATGGTTAAACTTTAGAAAATAATATGCTTATACTTATACCTAACAATTACAATGAATTTGTTGACATGTGTAGGTACAAAGGAAGCTTCTAAGGCATCTTTATGTGGCACTCTATGTTCAAATTCGAATTCGAGGAGATCATGGACCTCATAGAGGAGATCATGGAGGATAGGGTTATGTGTCACCATTGGTTGAGAAATATGTGGGTCAAAGGAGGGAATAGTGGATTTACATTTATGAGTTTGTTATCAAAGCTTTTGTATAAATAGGAGTGTTATCTCCTTCATTTGTAATCTTCAGTTTGTAATTTTAACTTTTATAATTTAGAAATTTAGTCATTCATTTGTAATTTTAGATTTTAGAATCATTGTAATGTAGAGCTTAGGACCTTTTGGAATGTAAAACTCGGAGCTTGTAATTGCCATTTGCAATTGATGATAAATAAAGTGGATTAGATTTTCTTCTACATTTGACTTCTTTCTAGGTGTGCTTATGGAGCTATGGAGGGCCCTCGTTGTCTCACTTGCATGCTCGTTTTGTTTTGGTAAACTTTAATTTTATGCTTGTTTGTGAATTTAATTAGATTAAATTACTGATTCATATGCTTGAGATATAAATGAATAGTCTCTTGTAAGAGAGATTTAATATTTCATGCAATCAATCAGAATAAGATCTAAGTGTTTTAATTTCATTAGTTTAAATAGTTTGTTAATTAAGATGATTAGAAATATTAATGAACAGTCTCCTGTAAGGGACCTTTAATATTTCTTACACTTGTCACAATGTCTTTAGATTTAATTTTAATTAAAAGACTAAATAGGTGTTGGAAATCCCAATGAAAGGCCTCCTGTAAGGAAGCTTTGGCATTTATTCACCTAGGTTAGTTCAGTTTATCTCTAAGTGCATATACATTGGATGATCCTCGAAGGTTACTTACTCGGATTGATAGTAAATGAAACTCTAATTTTCATCTGCATTTTAGACCAAACAGTGAACAAATAGCACGTACAACACCCAATGGATTAGTCCACACATGTGCGACGACCATTATAACAAGTTTACAAGAATGAATCTATCGACTGTCCGACAGGATAGCCCACACGGGTGAGACAATGTTAGAAACTGATACAACACATTTCAAATATAATATGTACTAAAACAACCGAAATAGTTCAACTATCTTAATACAGGTTAAAGGAACATGCATTACAAGCATCCAAAGAATACTCTTACAAACGAATGCAATGCATGTGTGAAAATGTGATGGCCTATTGACAAGCTTCTAAATTAAGTGAAATTTCCAAGACACATCCCTACACCATTACATAACTAACCGCGATAGCGGGGCGTTGAAGCCACTGCTCACTCCTCAAAGAAAATATTACAGACTCTCAAGGCTACGAGGGAGGAGCCAAGGTGAAAAGTCACTTGCATACAAATGAGGGGTATTTATAGCCAAGGGTAAAACTGGCCCTTGTGACTATTCGACTTCACTCATGACTGTTTGACTTCCCTTCAACTTTACATGATTTTTTATATTTACATGTGGGTCTCTTAGACTTCCACATTACATTACATTGATTACAACAATGTGGCACAAAATAGTGACGTGGACGAGATGACTCATGACATGACTCGACACAACGGAGCTAATGTGTTCATGCAAGTGGTGGTTTGCATGTCGAGCTGCGGTGCTACTAAGTGATGGATGTGCTCTTGGGGTATCATAGCTTCAAAGACTCATCCATGTACCTGTATCTGAAATCACTCATGACGAGACGACATCAATTCCAGAAATCTCCTAGTCTGCGATGATGCATTGTTTTCCGATTTCGGATGCGTGTGACTGGAAGAGAAGACAATGCTCTGCAACTATGCAAGAAATATTTTAAGATGAGATGCAGGCTCTGGGAACTCTCGATGAAAACTACGCAGAGGTCACTGGGAGACTGAGATGGGAATCAGGATCAACAATGATAGTCTAAAAGATCTAGCTTGGCCAGAGGGAAGATCTACGTAATGTTTTCAGGGACATAGTGAAAGAAGTAGAGGGAGACTGGCAGTGGAAATTGCGTGATTTCTCAGAGAAGTTGGCAGTGGGCTGTGGGAGACTGCTGGCAAAAAATTGTGTAATTTTTCTAGGGAGCTGATAGCGAGCTGTGGGAGGGTATTGTAAAAAACTATGCAGAGCTGGGAGGCTAGAGTGCTGGACATCCCTACATAGTTTTTGACCTGAGCGAGATGTTGGGCAACTGGGAGACTACTCATGAAAACTCTGTAGCTTTCAGGATAAGATACAAGTCGAATGACAGGGTGAATGGCTATAAAAACTGTGCAATTTTGAGGGTAGTGTAGTGACAGGCAAGCGGTATCTGTCTAGCATGTATACACATTTTCTTCAGTCAGTGGAAGTGGGCATGCTTGGAAACTTCTCTGCAATTTTTTGGAGGAGTGAGCCCCGGGGTCACTACCCGGTCAAACTCTCCAGTTGACTAGCTGGGGGCTTGGTTCATTTTCTTGTGGGCAGCATAGATTGAGATGTCTTGTTGGGAAACTTTGGCATTGTTTTGGGTGACAGTTAGTCGAGTCGATTGCAGGATTGTGCAGTGCATATTGTCTGGGAGGAAGCCTCATGCTCTGGCAATTCCGGGCAGTAGTACATGTTCACTGAGGTTTGAAACTATGCAGTATATCTTAGTGGAGGTCCGCTTGTTGGGATTGGTCTAGTCAACATAGATTCAAAAAAGTGACTAAGTGTGTGAATGAGCGACTTCATACATGCATGACCTTGCGAACACACACTCAACATACCTTAATAACAATACGCCTCGAACCATTAAGACAACATACACTTAGTGTGACTGAACGAAGGTACGAGCAACAAATGCGAAACTTGTGATAGATTGTTGAACGACCGTGACAACACTTGCGTGACAGTGCATAGAAATTTGTGTGAGAATGCGATAGATATTTACATAGCGAATGTAACATCTACACATGAAGAGGGACCTTGTGCATAGCCATACCATGGATGTGAACATGACATTGTGACCAACATGCAAAAAGATGTCTGATGAACGACCAAGCGAGGAGGGTGAAAAGACTCAACACAGGCTCATGGGATTAGCCCCAGGTCTTGTAAAAATCAAGAAAAAACCAAGGAAGGCTCCAAAATTGGATGGAGACCAAAATTTTGGAGGCTGTTTTAGCCGCTACAACACTTGGTGACACACTAGTTGAACTCCAACTTCTCTGTTTTGGTCTATTGATAGCACAGGACCTTGGTATTTCAGAGAGTATTGAATTGATGTGTAGGTTACTTTGGCTTCCCCACTTACCCCATGGATAGAAGTGGTTCACCTTTCTCCAACTCAATTAAACACAACAACAAGTTTCAGCTTGATCATAGTGTTTTGGAATCAGTAAGGGTAGTTTGGCTCACGAGTTAAAGAAATAAGAGTATAAGTTTTCATCTCTATTATTGCTCCACTGCCAGCAGGCCTGGACAATACCTTGGTAGAGTCACGCAAGAACACACACATTTCTCCATTGATTGTGAGCCTGGTGAGTACCCTGTTGGAGTTACATGCTTCACCTTCTGTGTAGCACAGAAAGCCTTTCTCTTCTTTCGCCTTTGTATTTTTTAAGAGGATTGTGCATAGGAACTTATTTATTTTTGGGGTGGAAGAGGGATCCTGACTTATTGAGAGTAGAAGAGGTTGTTCCTTTAGAGAATCATTTAGGACCTTTGACATAGGTTTTCTCATTTATATTTTCCCCTTCTCCATTTCTACTAGTTGGATGAGCTTGATCACACATAACAGAAGGTTGAGTATAGGCATGGGGTTTCCTAGTGTGGACACAAGTTCATGGTTGTAACAAAGATTCCCTTGCACACGGATCATATTTTCCATCAATACTTCATCGTCCAAAGGTTATAACCAAGCACAAAGAAGATAGACACAGGACTGGCCAAGTGCTTCAGTGTCAGAAGACTCTTTGGATCTTAGCCACATACTCATTCAAAATCCAGAACTCAATAGAGGGAAGCATTTATTTAGAAAACCAAAAATGGCATGAAACTAAGCAAAGAAACAAAGCAAAGAAAAAATCACAAATTAAAGTGAAAAGACAAGTAGCAATCAAGGCAAGCAAGAAAACAAACCAAACTAAGTCAACAAGAAAACAAACATGCAAAATATAAATCAAAGACAAGAAAGAAAGCAAACACTTCCCCTAGTCCTATTCTAAAAAATTGGGGTTATGTGAAATGAAATTTCTAGTGAAGCAACCATAGGCGTACCTGACCTGCAACAACAAAGATGCAAGCGATCAAAATAGATAAAAAATAGTGTGTAACAAAAAATACAAAAACTTGACAAAATTGCACATGAGAGAGAAGGTTTTGCCTGTGGGCAGAAAGATGTGTCACAACGACCCAAAACACATGCTTACCTCTTCGGTGACTACCACTTTTTAACAAACCTCAGAGGCCTCTTATGAGTGTGTATTAATCTGCACCAAGTTTCTTAGCGAGTGTGAGGAAGGACTGAGTCTTGTTACCTACAACATGACTCATCGAGTAAGATTGTTCCAACTATTTAGAGATTGGATCATAAAAGTTGTGATCATTGTTTTGAAAGACTCGTGATCATTCAAAAAACCGATTCCTAATTTGAGAGTGGGGATCACGATGAGAATCTGGTACAGATAGATAGATCTAATCATTCTTGTTGGTAATTTCAAGACAATGAGGATTTTCCATAGCCATCAGCGCAGGCTGAAGTACCTCACCTGCTTGACAAAATTCTGAGGAGAAAGATGTTACATGGTGAAGATCATGGTGTGCAGAGCAACTATTATTGGATGAACTATTGGGAAAATGATCAACTGCATGACAGTCACCCAAGATAGGAGAAATATCAAACTAGTTGGTCGAGATGCTAGATTCCCAGTTTTTCATGAACAAAGAAAATTTTTGAACAATCTTGCGAACGCTCTGAATGATGTTGTGTGCTAGATATGAAAGAACACCCACCTGTAACTGGTGAAAAATTGTGCAAGCATCATGGTCATCACAGGAATGTAGAACAGATGTCAGCGATGTGAATGTGTGAATCCAGTTAAGGTGTGGTGAAATGAGAGGAACTTGATTCGCGTGATAGCTTATATGCTCATCATCACGCAGGGAGATTGTTGGTGTGATGAGCAGGTTGATTTGACATGCAAGATTTGCAAGAAGACCAAGGATCTGATCACGAGAGAGAACATTCGATAAGTATGATTGTGGAAAAATATAGTCTTTGAGATGATAAACTTCACAATTCCATGATTGCATGAGAGATGGACAAACCCAACCTGAATTGGATGTAAGAGACGTGCATGAAGAAGTACACACTGTAATAGACTTGTGGATTTAGTCATGAGTGAAATTTTGAAATCTTAAAATATCACACCCGGAATAGTAAACATTTTTTACACGAGGATCCACATTGAGTGAAACCATGCAGATAGACAGATTGTGCATGAGAAACAAGATTTGATTCGGTTGGAGGGGCCTACCAAAGTTGCGAGGTCCTGACATAACCATCAACGGATGTTGAAGTGCCTTGACTCCCTGGCACATCCTTGAACTTTCCAGAATTGAAAATTTGCATTTTTAGATGTGAATTAGATCATGCATGGCTTGAAGATGGTTGTTGTTGATGATTTCAAAAGTTCTCTTAAGATGGCAGCCATCTCTGTCATAGGCTTCATCAAATTTTCCAATTTCAGCAAGCTAACTTGACGAGTTGTCTTCATGCAACATATGAGATGATGATGAGTGGGAAGAGTCTTGTGCATTGAGAACATTTTCATCATGGAGAACCTCACTGCCTAGTATCGATCGAGGAGATAACTCATCAAATGAAGAAGCAAGAGAAGAGGGAGTATCTACACCGCATGTCTATGTGTTGTGAAAGGTAGGACATGCGGGCAAGTGCGATGGAAAGGAATTTTTTATATGGATGTCTCCTTTGACCGGTGCACATTCCAGATCTAAGTTAGAGTGTACATGGGATAATAGCATATCACATGATGTTCTTGGGAATTCATCACAACATACGAAAGCATGGGAGTGATGACAACCCAAGACTGCAGGTTGATCGAAAGAATTAATTGTGCATTATGTTTTACCAAGAATAGAAAATTGAGAATCGATCAAGAATGGAAGCTCAATGTCTTGATGTGAACTATTTTGAAACATGGAAGAGAAATTGATTGTGTCTTCACCTTCCTGCTCCTCTGCCTATATAATGAGACTACGTTGCACATGATCGTAACTTGAGCCAATAGCTTGAGAATCAAGATAATGCGCGCAACTAGCTTGTGAAGCGGATTGTTCAAGCGAGTCATCGTACAAGGAGTCATGACTTGTAGATGATGGAGGATAGCAGAGACGCAGATTAGACTCGAGGGTTCGGTTAGGAATGGTGATTTCCTCTTCCGGGATGGAGGAATGTGTCTTCACCATAGGATTTCTGAGCCATTCTAGAATTTCCTACATTGGAGTGAGGGATGGCTAAGAAGATGGTTTGGGAACATGTTGGGCAGATTTATCAGCTTTACGACTACTGAGAGGGGGCACCGTCTCCGCATATTTCTTAACTTTGTGACCCCTACGAGGGGGAAGCTGCTTTGAGACCAAAAAGGGAGGAGGAGAAGGAACAAACAGGGTGTTGGGCTCCTCCTTTGAAAACTGAGGGGTCTCATGATCCGCAAGAGTCAAGGAAGAAGGGAAATCATGAGGTTCACCATTTTAGTAGACATGAACTGAGAATTTCAACTCTTGGCTCACGAAGTCAAGTTCCACAAAATGTTTAGGAATTTCGTGATAGAGGTGAAGAAAGAGCTTAGAAAAGTCCTCAACTGATTCACCATGCTTCATTCTTAAACAAGAGATTATTTCATACACATCTTGGTGGTTACACTTATCGAAGGCTTGATGGAGATCCTTGAGGAGAGTAAGAAGGGAATGGATGGAAGTAGGTGGCAGGGTATGACACGACCGACTAGCACGAACTTCAAGGGTGAGGAAGAAAAGTACGCAAACAAGCTCTTTGCTATTGATTTCATAAGATTCACAAAACTGAATAAAATCATAAATGTGGTTGGTTATGCACGTTCTGTCCTCATCGTCAAACTTTAATGAGGACAAGTGATTGAGAAGCTCATTAGGGATTGATGGTTGATTAAGGGAGAAATGAGAGAAACACATCGAGAGCACGAATTGTGTATGATCCATTTGGTAAGAGATTCAAACCATATGTAGTGGCTCAGCTTGTCATCTCGCCCCCCTTGTAGTGCTAGAAATGTTGACAGTACTAGACCTGCCAAAATTCAAGGGACCTCCCAGGTATCAAGTCCCAACTAGACCTCACATTGTTTAGTGTGGGATTCCCATCCGGTACGATAGCCTAGTTGCCATTATCTTAAAGATATGCCTTAGCTATTTCTTGTTAGCATGTGAGAGTGGTTTTCTTTGTCTTCGAACAATGAGGTTTGCATGCCAAGTAAAACAACATTGGCAACTGATACAACACATTTCCAATAGCATATGTACTAAAACAAAAGAAATAGTTCAACTGTCTTAATATAGGTTAAAGCAACATGCATTACAAATGTTCAAACAATAGTCTTACAAATGAATACAATACATGTGTGAAAATGTATTGGTCTGTTGACACACTTCTGAATTAAGCTAAAGTTCCAAGACACATCTATACGCCATTACATCAGTAACCCTGATAGTGAGTCGTTGGAGCAACTGCTCACTCCTTAAAGAAAATATTATAGACTCTCAAGGCTATGTGGGAGGAGCCAAGGTGAAAAGTTCCTTTCATGTACAAATGAGGGGTATTTATAACCAAGGTAAATCTGACACTTGTGACTGTTCAACTTCCCTCATGACTATTTGACTTACATGACTCTTCAACTATACTTGAATCTTTAGATTTACATGTGGGTCTCTTGGATTTCCATGTTACGTTACATTGATCACAATTGTGACCCATAGTAGCGATGTGTCCAAGATGACTCATGAAATGACTTGACATGAGAGAGCTGGTATGTTCATGTTGCTGGTGGTGTGCATGTCGAACTGCAATGTTGTTGAGTAATGGATGTGCTCTTGGTGTATCATAGCTTCACCTCCGCATGGCAAGGTGTGCGAAGTCTTTGATAGTCTCAGTGTTCACTTGATGTTACATGCATGTGCATGTCGCTCCTTCGCTTGTACATTGGCATGCTTCATGTGTTCATCCATTCGCAAACAAGTCTCCTTGCGTGTGCTTCTTGTTCATCCCATTCTTTGTCGCACCATATGTCATCCATGTACTTGTATCTGTAATCACTCATGACGAGACGAAGTGAAATCCAAAAATCTCCTAGTCTACCATGATGCATTGTCTTCTGCTTTCGGATGCAGGTGACTGGGAGAGAAGACAAGGCTTTGTAACTATGCAAGGCATATTTCAATCTGCGATGCAGTCTCTAGGCACTATCCGAATCAATAGTGACTGTCTGTGGGATCTGGCTTTGCTGGAGGGAAGATCTGAGCAATCTTTCCAGGGAGACATTGCAGGAAGTAGAGGGAGATTGGCAGTGAAAACTACACAATTTCTCTAGGGAGCTAGCAGTGGGCTGCGGGGGGTTGTTGCAAAAAATTGGGACCTTATGCATAGTCAGACCATGTCTGCAAGCATGACGTTGTGCCCAACATGCAAAAAGATGTCTGATGAACGGTCAAGGGAGGAGGGTGCAAAGACTCAACACGGGCTCACAAGATGAGCCCGAGTGCTTGCAAACAACAAGGAAAAATCCAAGGATGGCTCCAAAATTGGATGCAGGCAAAAATTTTGGAGGGTGTTACAGCCGCTACAGGAGTAACCAAACTGCATCACCCACCTGGAAGTTGTGTGGCACTCGATGTTGATCAGGACGCTGCTTGTACATAGCATTGGCTTTGTCCAAAATGTCACGGACCTACTAGAAAATGTGTTAAATTTCCTCAATAAAGTTGTTAGCTCAATCAACTTAGGACTGGAAATGAGACAAATCTTCTTGAGTACCTACAAATGGAATGCCCACATCAATGGGACATAGTGGCTGGAATCCCAAACCCACCTAAAAGGGGTTGTGTCCAATTGGGCTAAGGAGAGCTCTGTTATAGTTGTGCTAGACATATAGGAGGTTTTCATCCCATGTGTTTGAATGGTTCGAGTTGTACATGCACAAAATGTGCATGATCATCCTATTGAAAACCTATGTTTGGCCATCATTATAGGGGTGGACAGTCGTGGACTTAGTGAGCTTGGTATCCAACATCAACCAGAGATTTGACCAAAATGTACTCGGGAACCTACTGTCCTTTAGAGAAAATAGATTCTGGGAACCCAAAATATACCCACACTTCTTCAAAGAAGAGCTAAGCAGTGGCTTCTACTATGATACTCTTCTTGTAGGAGGACAAAATCACCATCTTAGAGAATCTATCGATGACCACTAACACACAGTTGTTTCCATGATTAGTAGAAGGAAGGCCTGACGAGTAATCCATGGAGATGGATTCCTAAGGCTGACTAGGAGTAGGTAGAGGAATATATAGGTCTTTCTTCTTGATTATCGGTTTGGAAATGGCATAGGCAGTGCATGATCTGATGTACTTCCCAACATCTTGTCGAATGTTCGGCCAATAAAAATACTTTTGCAACATTGGCACTATCTTCTCTACTCTAAAATGTCCAACAACCTTACTGTAGTGCACATCCCAAATCATCTTGGCACGCTCATTTGTAGGAATACAGAGGTGTCCCAGGTGGCATAATAGTGTGCTCTAGAGGTGAAAATATGGAACTTTCTTACCTTCCAGGAGAATTCGATATATGTTCTCAAATTATGGATCTCTCTTGTAAAGATGTGGCCACCCCGAAGTCTCATGTCCATAAGAGTCGAGAATAGTGGTCAACTCCATAACTAGTGGTTGAATGAGACAATATGCTACATTTTTGGTGTTTCCCATCTTGTACTTGATGTTCAAATGGAATTTTTGTAGATATGTGGACCATTTCTAATGGTGATCATTCTCCAACTTCCCTTGTGTCGTTATGAACTACAAGGATAGGTGGTCTGTGTGGATGATCATCTCCTTCCCTAGAATCTAATACTTCAATTGTTAGTGGTCCTACAAAGTAGAATACATCTTCTTGCCATAGGTAGAATGTCAAAGTTGACTTGTACCTTAAAAGGAGTGGCACCTCCAGAGTGGTTGTTGGATGATGATGTGTCTCCTGTGGGAGCTTCTGAAGGATCTGGGAAAAGTTATCCATCATCGTGTTCCTCTGTCACTTGAGGGATTCCTCGAGCAATAATTTGAAAGGAGCTTTTACTCCCTTTTCTTTCTTTTCTTCTTCCCTAGGAGGTCGTCGGGGTTTGTGAGGCTATTCTTGCAAAGGTTCAACCAGTTTGAGCCCTGACTCCTTATACCCTAACCTCATTAGGGGCATGCAAAGAAAAATAGAGAAAGAGAAAACCACTCTGATGCCACTGATCTAAACTTATGCACGAATGCAAAAAAATACATATATAAACATAAATACAAAGATACATAAGAAATAAATCTTCATTTCATTAAAATCAAAGAACTACAAGATGCTTACAAGAAAAATGCAAATAAAATAGCTCCGACGATGATAACTTATTTTTTAGAATTGATGTGGTGGCTATATTCCTTCAAATTGTCTTATAATGAGGCTCAAGGGCCTTTTTATTATTGAACAACAAAGAGAAACCCTAAACAACCAAAACACTAACCCTAGGACATGGAACACCAAGAATTTGTGGGCCCTGTTGGGGTTAGTTGGGCAACTAACTTCCCGGGGTTGTAACTTAGTCATATGATCTCTATTTGTTGTGTATGATACCTTGTTGGAAATATATGTATGAGTATTATATAATTTGTGGCAGGTGCCTGCTTATGGCTATGGGCCTATTATGGACCTAAAAAAAACATCGTTTAGGGGGTCAAAACAACTCCAAAAGTTTAGGACTCGAAAAACTCCTAAAAATAGTAATTGTTGTTATAGTAAAGGAAATTGATGAAACTGACTGGAGGTCTAGTTGGAATAGGCGGGTGGCAACAAATATCCACCTATATCAAACTAATATTATTTTCCCCTTGAAGGGAAAAATGTTGATTATGTTTGAATGTCTACATGTAATTTGGTTTTATTTGGAACCCTTACTATATAATCCTTTTTCTTTTATTTTTACACATTTTTTTCAAGGTCTTGGTCAAGTAATGACTCTATGTTGTTTCCTTTTCCACAGGTATGCTCTTGTGATGCCAACAACTCGAACAAACAATTTATGGAACATTATTTGTCTAATTCCTCCTTGGGAGCATATTGCTCTACTTTCAAAGGTGCTCATTTTATCTTATTTACATTCTTTGCTAGATTATTTGAGCCAATATGGCCCTTTGGCTTACATGGGTTCATTTAATTTACACAATATAGGGATAACACAATCTCGGTTTATTCTAAACCTAGACATATTTGGTAATGTGTAAAGTGTATATAATTATTAATTACGTAATCTCATCCATTCCACACATCGTATATTGTAGTTTTTGCTTTTGAGATTCACTACAATGGTTCTCTTACCTACGAGGATTTATTCCTACTGCATTAAGGACTCGATAAATTAGGCCATTACCTTTGGCCATAGCCTTTTTCTCACTTCCAATTACTATATATATAATATATATATATTATATATATATATATTATATATATATATATATATATATATATATATTATCTTATATATATCTATTATAGTATATATATTATATATATATATAATATATATATATATATATTTATATTTATAATAATATATAATATCATTCTTATTTCTGTATTTATGTCCAATTATGTTTTACTGGACTATTCAATATAGACATACTCTACATGTTCAAAAAAAAAAAACGGCCCTACATATAAGGATTACTTCTCTTTCCATAAATTTCACTATGGAACTCTTGGTTTTGACACTTCTTGCTCTTAAATATACTTACGATTAGATAATGTAATATTTTCCAAAACCTAGTCTTTTATTAGATATTTGAGTGTATAGTTTCCTTCATTTTAGATGTATATTCTCCTTTATTGCACTTGTAAAAGTATTAAATATATATATATTTTTTATTTTCTCAGTGATGTTATTACAATAGTATTTCAGTATCATTATTTATCTTGGTATATGTAAATATACATATGAGTGTGCATCCATATAGACCAGATACCTAGTGGAACCCTATAATGGGGGACCACAATAGTATTCTAAGTCCTAACCCTGTTGTAATAGTCTTGGTTAAAAAATCCATGTAGTAAAGTTAATAAATGAAAAATAAGACCAAGGTCATGGGACACATATTCCAAGTTGAATGCTGGGCACAAAAGCATAGTGATGGGGATCACTGGTAATTAATAAATGGCTATGGAAATTGGAAAAGGCAATGGCAATGGCAAAGTGACATTTATTGGCATTTATTTATGAAAATAATAGAAAATAGGAGAAAATTAAGGTGAAAGGTCATAGGATTTCATGTGAGGAAAATTGAAGGAAAATAGAGGAAAATGAAGTAAATGGAGTCCTCAAGGATAACAAGGATTCTATGGATCAGTTCATAGCTTTTTCCAGTTCAGTCTTTGGCACTCTAATTCTATTCTCTGTATCTCTCATACTCTTACACACTTAGAGGATTTTTGGAGCATTGTTGGAGCATGCTTGGAACACTCTAGTTT
Organism: Pinus taeda; assembly: GCA_000404065.3. Taxonomy (NCBI): domain Eukaryota; kingdom Viridiplantae; phylum Streptophyta; class Pinopsida; order Pinales; family Pinaceae; genus Pinus; species Pinus taeda. The sequence goes on from APFE030161519.1 coordinate 118,187, forward strand.
TCATTGTATTGAATAAACAAGGTAAAGGAAAACCATGAAAGCGCAAGGGGAGAAAGAGATCAGTGGCTACATCTGGATTTATTTTCAGGTACTAAGTTGCATGTATGATTTCCTTGCTATTTTTTGCACGCATGGTATATGCATGTGCTTACTTGGTGACGATCTATCATTGGCATGGAGGATTGCCTTGATTGACCATGTTTTTTCCTATCCTTTCCATTTCCTGGACAACCATGGTGTTGCGGGTTTCCCACTTTATTTTTTTTATTGGTGCTCATGTTCCATATGGATGTGGGTTGAGTTACTAATTCTTGGAGCCTTGGTTGGACAAATGCTCTAGAAACCCTGGAACAACTTGGGTTGAGTTACTAGTCCTAGAAGTGTTGGTTGGACAAACACTCTAGAGCCCTTGGTGGGTTGAGTTACTAGTCTTGGAGACTTGGTTGGAAAAATGATATGGATCCCTGTGAAAATTGTTGGTTGAGTTACTAGTCCTGGAGCGAGGTTGGAACAAATGTTCTGGATCCCTAGAAAACTTGGGTAGAGACCATTCTGGTGATGGTTATTGATGCTTGATTGTGAGGTGGAATCACTGGTTTAGGGTTGAGGTGGTTTTTCCACTGGAATCCATGATTTTTTTTTCCTTGGTTCATTTCATGAGATCCCATATTCATGCTTAGAATATGGTATGGGGCTAATTGGTTGAAAGAGAGATTTGGTTCAGCCCAATCTATGGTCAAGTGGTACGGGGAAATCCCTGACTTGGTTGGATTTGCATATGTTAATAAGATATCCTTTCCTCTTAAGATATTATGAGGCTTTGATTTGTGTTCTATCATTATTGTTATTATGATTATAAGCATGGCTTTATGACAAATTCTAATTATGGTTCTTATCATGTTTTGATTGGTAAATGAATGGTTATTGAATGCATGAGATAATAGATGGTATTGCAACTATTGCGAGAGGGTGTTAGACCTTCTTTATGATTCTCAGATAAGTATTAGACCCCTATGTTTAGATATGCATTCATGACATGTAGATTACATGTGTACTATTTGTTTGAAGAAATGTTTGTCATGTTTAGTCTTGGTTAGGTCAATTCCTTGATCAATTTTTGTGTTAGAGGCTTTGTAATTTTGTTATTTATTGTTTTGGAAAGTCTAATCATGTTCTGGGAAGTGATCTGGTGTATAGCCCTAAAAAGATGCCATTCACGTCGCGGTTGTAGGATCCGAACTAGGAAATTGGGATTGTAGTCGCTAGCTTGTAGGATTATGTATGCAACTAGAGGCCTATCGTTTCATGAATGCAAGCTTGTGCATGTGATTAGGAGTCCAAGTTAGTAAAAAGTAGTCTAGCTCAATGTTAGGACACTTGGAGTGGTTATTTAGCTCTTAGGGGTCTTGTAGCTCTTGAGGAAGGTCAATAAGTTTCTAGTTGTTGGGTCCAATTTCTCAATTGCATCTAGGAGGTTGAGTCATGTCATTGTAGCTTCTCTTCTCATGTTTACCGTGCTAGGTTAGTGAAACTGGGTAGATATGGGAGGGGTGGTTACACCTCTCTTTCTCAGGACTGAAGTGCTTGGCCTGAAACAAATATATGTTTCCTATAGGTCTACACAAATAACCTTAAACTATAGTTATTAAAGAATCATGTAATCTATTATTCTAATTCTCACTTTACTTTATTCGTGACATTCCTCACAATATCTTCATGTCACTTTCATAATCTAGAAAGATATGAGGTCTTGCATCAATGCACATTTTTTGCCTGCAACAATAAGGTTAACCCAACACAAATATTGTTCTTGATACAAACACACTCATCTTCAGAAATAGCAACATTATCACTTAACATATTATTATTTTGAAACCTTTAAGTTCTACAATAACTTCCTATACTACTTTTTATTGTACATTCTAACCTACACATTGTAATATTCACTATTCAATCATGCATATACTTATCTAAATACCTCTAGAAATATGTTAAAGGTTTCAATGATCCTCCTAATCTTGAACCGACTCTTTGTAATTTCCTCCCAAGCTCCACCCTCAGCTGTCAGGAAACTATGTAGAAATCTTTGTCATGATGCACCTCGTGAACTCTTAGCAACATCCTGCTAATTTTCTGGGTTGAACCTGTCTTTCTTTGCCACTGGTAATATTCTTCAAAGGTAACTATATTTATCTTCCATAGTTCCTTACTATAGCATCCACCACATAACATTTCTCTCTAGTCATGTCAATTTTTTCTTTAGTGGTATGTCTCTTATCAATTTTCTCTCTTCTTTCTTATACACTAAAAAAGACAAAAGAGTAATAATAATGAAAAAAGGAGGATTTGTCTTCCATTTTGTTTCTTTCCCTCTAGGCATAAATAAATTCAGCTGTTAAGGGTTAATCTCTCATGTTAAACTTTAACATATTTATGAGACGATCAATATACCAAAAATATATATATTTTTTTAAACTAATATTTACATCAACATATTTCATCACATGTCTTTCAATTTTTTTCCAACCAGAAAATAAATAAAAAGTGGCATAGTAAATTTTCAATCGGTATTATAAAACTAGAGTATGTACACCATCTTAGATTTTAGAATTCAAATTTAAAGGTGAAGACAAATCCCCTATTCCACAAATAGTAGGTTATCATACATCAGTTTGGTGTCTAACTTGGTTGTGACCTTAAAATAAATTATTGTTTTAGATATCATTTTTTGGGATTCAACTACGTTAAGTAAGTCATTCATCTAGACCATTTCCATGAGAGGTAGTCATAACTGACTAATTTCTCATGAGTTTTGAATAATCCACTTAGCACTCATTGCATTAGGTGATGCCCATAGCGGTGAAGAAGTGAGATTGAAACTAGTGAAATGAATCACATAGCATCAATCATCACTTCTAGGGCTTACACCCAGTAACCAAGACTTCCCCGGAGCTCACCCATCCCAGATCACCTATGGCTCAAACACGCTTAACTATGGATTTTTCCCCACAAACAAGCCCACTTAGATTGCTACCCCATTTGCAAAATCTTAGCAAGTATTGTGCCTCATGAACCATTCAAGTAGAGCTCCCTTCACTCTTTTGTATTTAAGTATTAAGGGGTTTTCACAGTGCATTATATTAGATATCATTTTTAGGGATTCAAATGCATTAATTAAGGAATTCATATATGACCATTTCCATGAGAGGTAGTCGTAACTAACTAATTTCTCACGATTTTTGAATAGTTCACTTAGCACTCATTGCATCAGGTGATACTCACAAGGGTGAAGAAGTGTGATTGAAACTAGTGAAATGAATCACATAACTTAGCATCAATTCACTTCTAGGGCTTCCACCCACTAACCAGGACTTCTCGGGAGCTCACCCATCTGAAATCACCTCTGGCTCAAGCGTGATTAACTGTGAATTGTTCCCCACAATCAAGCCCACTTAGCATGCTACCCCATTTGCAAAACCTTAGCAAGTATTGTGCCTCATGAACCATTTAAGTAGAGCCCCCTTCACTCTTTTATATTTAAGCATCGAGGGGTTTTCACAGTGCATTATATTATATATCAGTTTTTTGGATTCAGCTACGTTAAGTAAGTCATTCATCTATGACCATTTGCATGAGAGGTATTCATAACTGATTAATTTCTCATGATTTTTTAAGAGTCCACTATGCCTCATGAACCATTCAAGTAGAGCTCCCTTCACTCTTTTTTATTTAAGTATTGAGGGGTTTTCATAGTGCATTATATTAGATATCATTTTTTAGGATTTATCTACATTAAGTAAGTCATTCATCTATGACCATTTCCATGAGAGGTAGTTGTAACTCACTAATTTCTAGTGATTTTTGAATAGTCCACTTAGCACTCATTGCATCAAATGATGATCACAGGGGCGAAGAAGTGGGACTGAAATTAGTTAAATGAATCACTTAGTGTTAATCATCACTTTCGAGGCTTGCACCTGGTAACCAGGACTTCCCGGGAGCTCACCCATCCTAGATCGCCTCTGGCTCAAGCACGCTTAACTATGGATTTTTCCCCACAATAAAGCCCACTTAGATTGCTATCCTATTTGCAAAACCTTAGCAAGTATTGTGCCTCATGAACCATTCATGTATAGATGCCTTCACTCTAATTTATTTAGGTATTGAGGGTTTCTCATAGTGCATTATATTAGATACCATTTTTTGGGATTCAACTACGTTAAGTAAGTCATTCATCTATGACCATTTCCGTGAGAGGTAGTCGTAACTCACTAATTTCTCATGATTTTTTAATAGTCCACTTAACACTCATTGCATCAGGTGATGCTCAGAGGGGTGAAGAAGTGGGATTGAAACTAGTGAAATGAATCACATAGCATCAATCATCACTTTCGAGGCTTATACTTGATAACCAGGACTTCCCGAGAGCTCACCCATCCTAGATTGACTTTGGCTCAAGCGCGCTTAATTGTGGAGTTTTCCCCACAATCAAGCCCACTTACCTTGCTACCCCAGTTGCAAAACTTTAGCAAGTATTGTGCCTCATGAACCATTCAAGTAGAGCTCCCTTCACTCTTTTGTATTAAAGTATTGAGGGGTTTTCACAGTGCATTATATTAGATAATTAAACTGCATTAAGTAAGTCATTCATCTATGAAAATTTCCATAAGAGGTAGTCGTAACTAACTAATTTCTCATAAGTTTTGAATATGTAGTTGAATCCCAAAAAATTATATCTAATATAATGCACTACGAAAACCCCTCAATACTTAAATACAAAAGAGTAAAGGGAGGTCTACTTGAATGGTTCATGAGGCACAATACTTGATAATGTTTTGCAAGTGGGGTAGCAAGCTAAGTGGGCTTGATTGTGGGGAAAACTCCACAGTTAAGTGTGCTTGAGCTAGAGGCAATCTAAGATGGGTGACTTGCCCGGAAGTCCTGATTACCAGGTACAAGCCCCAGAAGTGATGATTGACGTTATGTGATGCATTTCACTAGTTTCAATCCCACTTCTTCACCCCTATGAGCATCACCTGATGAAATGAGTGCTAAGTGGACTAGTCAAAAATCATGATAAATTAGTGAGTTACACTACCTCTCATGGAAATGGTCGTAGATGAATGACTCACTTAATGTAGTTGAATTATCTAATATAATGCACTGCGGAAACCCCTCAATACTTAGATACAAAAGAGTGAAGGGACCTCTACTTGAATGGTTCATGAGGCATAATACTTGCTAAGGTTTTGCAAATGGGGAAGCAAGCTAAGTGGGTTTGGTTGTGTGGAAAAACCACAGTTAAGCGTGCTTGAGCCATAGGCGACTTGTGATGGGTGACCTCCCGAGAAGTCCTGGTTACCGAGTGCAGACCTTGGAATTGATGATTGACGCTATGTGATTCCTTTCACTAGTTTCAATCCCACTTCTTAACCCCTGCGAGAATCACCTGATGCAATGAGTGCTAAGTGGATTATTAAAAAATCATGAGAAATTAGTGAGTTACGATTACCTCTCAGGGAAATGTTCATAGATGAATGACTTACTTAATGCAGTTGAATCCAAAAAAATGATATCTAATATAATGCATTGCCAAAACTGCTCAATATTTAAATGATTATTATTATTATTATTACAAAAAAAGTACATATCTTACAAAAACAATTATTATTTTTTGTGTTTGAATAAAAATTAAGTCTTGTCCATTAAGATGTAACAAAATGTAAGCATTAGTAATTTCATTTCAAGAATTAATGACATTAAAGACATGCTTGGAGATATAGGAGAGGAGGTCTTTTTTACTATTTTAGTTACCATAAACTCAAATGGAATTATAGATTATTGCGAAATTTTCATTATAGGTCTTGTAGTAAGGGAGAAAACTCCCAGTTTTGATGATTTGGCAACTATACTCATGTGAAAGGAAGACAGATGAAATAACCTTAGACCTCAAAGTTATAATTTCGCACTGATGGTGAAAGGGAAACACCATTCCAAAGGAAAGCCATGGGAAGGAAGTAAGGGGGGAAAACCACCACATGCAGAACCATAACAAGATATGGTACCCCCAAAGGTTGATGTCAGAATTAAATTCCATTACTATGGTAAGCATAGGCACTATTCTAAATATTGTTTCAAAAGAAGGTATCACAAACCAGACATAGAAACAAAAGGCTCATTGGTCATTTTTTGATAGAGGAGAAGCAATGAATCATGACTTCAAAAACCTTAGATTGTTTATTTCAAATGTTGCTTTATCTACTAACAATGATGATTCAAATGCATGATTTATGGATCCTTGAGCCTCCATCCATATGTCTTATAATAATCATTGGTTTGAAAATTTTAATAAAACTAAAATAGTGTAAATATATCTATCTCTTGGGGATGATCATTTACACCAAATTAAATAGCATGGTGATTTTTTGTAACAATACAAAATGGTTGTATTAAAAAACTTCACAATGTGATGTATGTGCCTAGCATTATGAAGAACCTAATCTCAGTGTCCACTATAATAGATTAAGCTATGAAGCTAGAATTTGTAAAGTCGCTTTGTGTTGTAAAAGATATGCAAGATCACTTCAAGGATTATATAAGGTTGATGTAACAAGTAAAAGTGATCAAGTGTTGGTATCTATAACTATGACAATATAAGCTCTGCGGAACCAAACATATCACCAACTTAATTATCATGATTTGTTGCAAGCTCAAAAAGGAACAATGGTGGCGGGACACCCATAATTTAATAATGAATACTCTGCATGTGAATGTTGTGCCTTAGGGAAGATGCATTAGAGGAAATTTCATCCTAAAAGTGCCAATCGAATTTTCCTGTAATTTCAATGTCATAATATATAAATCAATCAAGATTCTTTAAATTTAAAAGAGGTACATGTAAATATTTTGGGGGGAAAAGAAGAGAACTACTTTTATTAATTGCATTTTTGGCTTATCTCCTTGTAGGTTTACTCAATTTTTAAGTGTATCCACTCATTGGATGTAGAATTAAATTCCACATCCAATGAGTACCCATCATTCATACTTCTGAAAAAGCCCACATTAATATATATTCATTTTTTATAAATGTATTAATGTGGGTTTTCTCAAAGGTATGCATATTGGGTCCTTGTTGGATGTGGAATTTAAGTCTACATCTAAAGAATGTCTACACTTCAAATTTGATTAAACGTATATGGAGATAAGCCAAAAATAGAATAAAAAAATTAGTTTTTTCTTTTGACTCCAAAATTCATAACTTTTATTTTATTATTTTAACTATTGTTTTACTATTTTTCTTTAGGAGACCACTTTTAGGCTGAAATTTCCTCTAACGCATAAACAAGAGCTCCCTTCTCATATAGACAAAATAAAAAAAGGATATTCTTGAACTTTTGCATACTAATGTGTGTTCTCCTATCCAAAAATGATCATTAGGTGGAACATATTAGTTTTGATCTTTATTTATGACATCACAAAATATAGTTGTGTTTATTTCATAAGAATGAAAAGTGATGTATTTGAATATTCTAAAGAGTTTAAAAACTTGATTAAGAAGAAAACCAGTAAACACATCAAGATCCTTTCATCAAATAAAGGGGGAGAATATACATTAGGTGCATTCGTCAATTATTGTAGAGCCCGTAGAATTGTAAAACAATACACGGTGCCACATACTCCATAGTGGAATGGAGTAGCTGAAAGAAACAACACATACTTAATGGAAGGTGCACAAAGCATGATCAAAGTTAAAATGAATTTTGGGTTGAAGATGTTAGCAATGTTGTTTATTTGAAAAATTGAAGTCCAACAAAAAATTTATACCATAGGATTGTCCTTGAAGCTCTTTATGGTTATATATAACTCATATGTTGACATTTTATAATTAATAATAGTAATAATGTTAAAATAAAATTATTTTTTATTTAATTTTTATGATTTTAAAAATCTTCACAATGTGAGATGTATCATGAAGTGTTCTTATGCTTATCAACATTTACTAACCATTTAATTAGTGTGAATGCACTAGTTTGATTTATTATTAATAAACATAAGATTAAATTTAAATTTAAAAATTATGAGATAAAAAGATAATTATTTTTATAATTCTACATTATCATGATCACATTTTATTATTTATATACCAAAGACCATGTCTTTCTCCATAAGAAATTATAGGTTAAAAGCCAAAGGGAATAAAGAATGCACACCTCCATAAACTTTGGTAAGGAAATTTTTGAGAGAAGTTGTCCCTTGTCCCAAAAATAATAAGGTTTCATACACCGATTTAGTATATAATTTGATCATAACCTCAAAAATAGATTATTTTTTATTACAAATTTTTGCTTACAAAACAGTTTCTTATTTTTCATTTTATTAAACTATATTTTTTTAAGGGAAAATATTGAACTACTGTTTAAATATATCAAATTATTATATCTATATTTTATTTTTATATATATATATATCTTATATATATTATTATATTTATTTATTATATAATATAATATATATATATTTTAAAGATGGAGAGAAACTATGATTAAGGGAGAATTTACTTTAGAGTACTTTAATTATAGGAGAGAGAAAGAGAGTAAAACTTACATACAGTTAGTTTAGTTTTCTTAAAATATAATTTCAATTTTTCATTGGTAGTAGCACAATTGGAAAAAAACATGTTGGCAAGCCTTTTTGTATGCAAGTGATCGAAAGTTCAATCCGACGGACATGTCTCACAAAGCTAAAATTAAAAAACAATTTCAAATGTTATAAATTTTGAATTAGTTTAATATATTATAATTTTAGTTAAAGTTTGATATTGAAAATAAACTTAATATTTTTTCATTAAATTTTAATATTTTATTAAATTTTAATATATTATTATTTTTATTATACTTTAACATTACAAAAATAAATTAAGTGGAACTAAATTATAAGAATTCAAATATATTACCATTATAAAAACAAAAATGACTAAAATTTTACTACAAATATTTACAATCTTATAGATTTTTTCCCCAAGAAAAACCATAAATTCCATTAGAAGAAATAGTGAAAATTACATGTTGTAGATGCATAAATCATATCAAAATTTGGTTGTTAAAACACTCAACAAACATCTGAGTGTTGCAACCAAAAAAGTGATTGACATAAACTGTGATATCTTTGTTTAGCATAAGTATAAACTTTTGGAAGAAAATGTCCATATACAAAAATACAAATAGTTCTGACATAAACTATGATCACTGTCTACACATTTATGCACATAAAAAATACAGGATAAAAGTTATTCCTAATCAAAGTTTGTCAATTGTGAATTGATAAAGGGGCGATGATAATATTGGAAATGATCATCCCCATTTTACTCAATGATCATCCATGTCCCATGGACCTATTGCGCGCTCGCCTTGAAAAGTTGATCGGAAAGAAATTTAATTTCTTGTAAATGCAATGAAAATTGATAACATCAAATTGTGCTTTAATCATAAGAACCTCCTTCAGTAATGGCCTAAGTGTGTGCACGTGACATGTAGAATGTAAGTTGATCCAATCAATAACAATTCATGAATCACCAAAGACTTGTAGTTGTCGGTGTTATGTGCAATTTATGACTGCAAACAAAAGTATCATCCCTAGACCTAGTGGTCTGGTCTAGGACAACATAAAGCAAAGAATAAAAAGTTCCCCTTAGAAAAATTGGAGAATGGAAAAATGCTTACCTGGGATCTATTGCAACCTATTCTCTCCTCTTGGCTTGTAAGCTCCTATTGTAGCTTCGATCGCTATAATTAGAACCTGCACACACAGTCAACACAAGCTAAAAATCTATGGCATCTATGTAGCATTGTACAATCACTTTATTCAATGGATCAACATAACATTGAAATATATTAATGAAAAAATAACATATCACATATAGGAAAATGGTATACTCTTTGTATTAATATGAAAATGAGAGAGTTTACAACCAAAAATGGAAGTTGATCTTGTAGAGACCTCCCCAAGATTACTTTTCCTTCCTTGTCACAAAGCACACCTCAATGTCACCCTAATGCATGAAGATGATCACTCTCTTTAGTTCAAAGTAGCAGCATTAGGGTATGATTAGTCTCCAAAAGCCAGCCTTGATGTTGTAGATGATTGTAAATTTATAGGAGAGTGTGGTAGTTTATGAATTCTTATCTATTCACCAATATAGGCTTGAGATCAACCCTTGATGGGATGATGAGCTGAAAGGATAAGAGGTGAAATATCCAAGGTAGGATCAACTAAGGATTCAAAGTTATTATCTAAGGTAAATGTTTGAAACAACTCCTGAAAGATTCTGTAAGAGGAAGCTTCATGATTCTTTTTGTTTTTCCCAAATTTCTAGAATCAGTGCACCCCCAACAAGGGACAACCTGCTTCTAATAAGCATTGGTGCATAATTAAGAAACATGCTTATGAAAGTAGGTCCCTAAAGGGTCACGGTATGTTGGGCCTTAAAAACACTAAAATGAAGTAGCCATACCTAGAAACTCAAGGATTAGGGATTTGTGTAGGGATGATGACAAGGTGTTCATGGATGTTGATTGATCCGATTTGCAGGTCTATTAACCAGATGAGACAAAATGGCCTACAATAGATTTCATCCTAAAGTGCAAAGACATAAATGACAACTGATGAATGAAGTACTTTATCATGTCACAAGTTCAAATCAAGAACAATTAGTCGGATCATCATATTTTACAATGCATTTTCATCTTGATATTTTCTACTGAGGGAGACATACCCATGCTTAGCACATAAGCTAACATTACATATACAATGATCAAGAATTCATGTCCACTAATGGAAGTGTGGATCCATGATTGGATGATTTTCTATATGATCATAGCCATCATACTTTATAATCTTGCATTAATCCTGAAAGTGAAATAGGGATGGATGGAACTAGATCAAGGGTCTTCTATCTCATGCACTAGATCGTCTAATGTACAAGTATAACCATGAGAATAAATGGGTTGGAGTCGAACATGGATGACACCATCTGATTACCGACTAGTGATGGAATTCATTAACAAAAGCGAGAGAAACCATCGATCATGTTAATGGCTCTCAAGGTATTGCAGTACAATCCGTATGGTGTGAATGAATGAGTTGAAGTTGAACACCACACAAAATATGTCTGTCGAAGGCAAAAGATGTAAAACTATCGCCGAGAGCGAGTAAACTTGCCATTGATATATGCAAGCCTCAAGGTACTGAAGGAAGAGTTTATACGTTAACTTCCTAGATAATGAGTTGATTTTGATAGGAAGTGACCTGTCGTAGGAGAGCCTTGATGTATCCCCCATCAATGAGTCTACAACTTTCTACAGTTGGGTGCCTGCATACTAGTATGAGTCTACAATGGTACAAGATTGTAAAAAGGTTTTTCTTATATTAAAATAAGACGGAGACAACAGAAGGAGGTGGTTTTTCTCCTGCATTGGGTTTCCACCTTAAATCTTTGTGTTCATGTGTGTTTCTTATGTATGATTTCTTATTCTGTTATTACTGGACATGGTTACTATTTAATGGTTAATTAAGTACTGATGCGCTGATTAAATATCAACATATGATGAATTAACTGAATCATAAGTTCATTTGATATACGCTAGTTTCCTTAAGAACAGTTGTGTGCACAAGCGAGTTCTCTTCACTGAAGTAGCATATATAAATCTGATTATGAAAAGAAAAAGTTATTGATTTGATAACATTGATTCAGCCCCCTCCCCCTCTTAGTATTATTCCCAACATTGATGAGTTGAATAAATGGAGTAACGTCTTTGAAGTAGACATGGTGAATCCAACAGATATGGTTGGTAATGATAAAGAGGAATTTACAAGTCTTTATTATGGATATTTTCTTTATGAAGATGAATTGTAGGTTATCACTAAACATAAGTTGATTGATAAATTGTTTTTTCTTTAGAAGACCAAGTGGTTGATAATATTCCCATAAAAGTAGAAAATCATATTGAGATCCGTATTACAATAGCAGAGGCAGAAGAACATGAAGATAAATTTGTAGCAGTAGTTAAGGGAACATGCAAGGTAACTTGAAGATGTTGAAATTGATTATGATGCCTAGATAAAACTTATTGAAGAATGGATTGAGAAACCTTTTGAGTTACATGCTTAATGGAGGAGGCTCTAGGAAACTATAAAAATGATGAATCAATGATTGATTTAGATGGTATAGAAATGGAAAAAATGGTGCATACATACGAAGATGCCCATGGTATTCTGATGCATTGGATCCCAAAGGATATAAGATATTATTATGATCTGATGAGGCAATAAGAAAATGAATAGTGAATAGATTAATGTAAAGTGCAGAACCCACTTATGAATCTAATGAAGAATTTGTAAGTATTGAATACAAAACGCAGTAGTCTATAACGCGACTTTTTGAAAGCCTTTCTGGCGGATTTTTCCGGTCAAAATCCGGTAGCAATTCATTGGAATCCCAAGTTTGATAGCTAGTTTCTGCACA
>APFE030161519.1:152124-204246 GCA_000404065.3 Pinus taeda
GAACTGTTGCACCGATTTTCTCGCATTTCGTTTTTCCCGGGACTATTGTGTCCAAATATAAGTGTGTCTTATGTATCTTGTTGTTTGCTTTGTTTTCTGTTTCATGAGATCAAATATTTAATTAGTTTATTTTGCAAAAGTAATTTTCTTCAATATTCAGAAGAATAACTTGATGTTTAAAAATCAAGTAAGTGAAGTAGATTCAGATTTGTTGCAATAAGGGTTCCTTCAAAGTGTAGGAATTTTCACATGGTATTAGAGCATTGATTTTGAAACACAAAGAGCATATAAAGTGCTGAGTAGTGAGGCCGAAAGCTACACTTGGCAACAATTTGAATCCCCTTGAAGGGATTGTGCAATCCTTGCCAGGAAGCAGATCCGAGGAAATATCTCTCTGAGTGAGACAATAGAGAGGTACGATTTCTAGTTCGTGAGTTTGCAGAGGCAAATGGAGTGACATAGAGCCTCAGTGGAATGCTTGAAGGGCGCAGTTTCTATTGAGGCAAAAATCCGCTAGAAAAGAATGAAGACACATAGAAGGGGAATTTTCTGCTCAGATAACTTTCTACCAGAAAGTTCGAATTTCTCACTTGCTGAGCAGCTGAGCAATGCTAAGTAGTAACTAGAGGAGTTAGTTCGGCAGTTGGGTGAGATGGCATCACATGAGCTTAGAGATCACGATAGGTTGGAAGGTGCTTCCAACTATGTCATATGGAAGACCAAAATCTTAGCTTTTATGGAGGAATATGATCTCGAGGCCTACGTCAATAATGTTGTAGTTGTTCCTGCTGACAACGATCAAAAGAAGAAGTACAAGGCCAAGCAGGGAAGGCAAAGACACTCATTCTTGATGGAGTTTGAGATCATGTGGTATCACACTTGCAGGGAAAGGATACAACCTAAGAGATGTGGGAAGCCTTGTCTTCTCTATATGAAGGCTCTTCCGAAGAGCGAAAGATGTATTTGGGGAAGAAGTTGCAGTGGACTTTGATGCAGAAAGGAGAAGGGGTGAACCTTTATCTTCAACGTCTTCAGGACACTATAGACCAGCTTGCTGCAGTGGAATCCACTCCTTAGCCAACTGCAATGGTGAGGATAGCCCTAAATGGAGTCTCAGACGAATGACAAGTTTTTGTCCAAAGCATATTAGGTAGAGAAAAACTACCTTCATGGGAGGAGATGTGGGCGGCTCTTCAACATGAGGACTTAAGGAGGGACCTAGTGAATGTCAACCTTAGTGGCAGAAGTGGGAGTGGCACAAAGATGAAGCAGGAGGAAGAAAACATAGCTCTAACATCGAAGGTACAACAGAAGCCAAAGCGAAATAAGGACATTTCGAAGGTGAAATGTTTCAGTTGTGGCAAGATGGGCCACTATGAATCCTAGTGTCCTTTGAAGAAAAAGGATAAAGATGAGAAACATGATCCTAAGGCTGCTTCAACAAAGATTGATGAGGATGAGTTTGCCATGAGTGCCCACACATCTCCAGGAGGGAGATGGGGTGATATTGCACTATAGTTGTGAGGATTACATGTGGGAAGGATGCTTGAGGAGTCCATCTCTTGGATCAATTCCTTGCTACGAGAGCCCAAGATTTTGCAGCAGTGAGATGGACTTAGTGTCAGATAATGTAGTGGAGTGTTTGGAGGACAAATGCAGTGGCTTGGGACTAGAGACTGACCAACGCAGAGCAAGGTTGGCAATAATGCAGTTGGCATAGTGTAGGAGTCAGCAACAATGCATAAGATTCAGAGGGTCCGAATCAACAATAGTCAGATTCCAACATTCATTGTATTATGCTGGACACAGTTAAGTTTAGATAATTTTTGACGTTTTTCAGTGGCTTCTCTCAACAACTGAATTGCAGTACATATGCAGTGTTAGTAGTGGCAGTGCTAACAACATAACAAATGCAGTGTTTGAGAGGGATCTACAGTACAGATGCAACAGTGGCAGTGGCATGGGAAGCAATATAGTAGCAACAACAACACAATGTTGGTAGCAACAACAATGCAGAAAGAAGGTTCTTCAGAAATAGAGCAGCATACAGGTGGACATTATTGCTAGAGCACTTTCCTCTCTAAGAGGGAGTGTTAGTTTTTGGTAGCATCAAAAGTGATCTAGCCTTGAAAATTTGCGGAGAGGCTAAGGCACATAAGTTCTAAAGAACCCAGAAACCGTTTGGTGAAATTCCACTCGGATTGTATTTTATTAAAATAATTAATATTTTTATTGGAGTTCCTAAGTCTAAACTTAGGGAAATTAAATTAATGGCTATAAATCAAAATATGGGTGAGAATGATCTAGAAGGCGGATCAAGTCATGTTTTAATCTTAGCCATTGATTAGAGACTTAATCTCGGCTGTTGAAGACTCAACAAGAAAGTATAAAATGGAGGCTTGGGGTTCATTTGGAAATACACACAGAGAGATTAAGGAAATCGATTTTCTGAGGTGAGAAGTTCTCAGGAGGAAAATCGATTGGGGAGATATTGCAGTTGAGGGGGAATGAGAATATTTAAGGAATTTCCATAGAATACTGACAAAGAGATGGAGAAAGCTAGTAGAGAGGCAATGCAACAGCCATGAGAGTTAACACAGAAAAGCTGCCTGTCACATAGAATCCAGAATTGCTGGAACAACTGAAACTTCCAAGAACTGTGGGAACAACTAAGAGAGTTGACGTAGAGGTAGCGTAGTATCTGGGAGAGATGACGCAGGAATCCAGAACTGCTGGAACAAACAAAACATCCGGGAACTATCGGAACAACTGGGAGAGCCGACACAGAGGGAAGAGAAGGTAAAGCAGGGCTAACGCAGAGCCAACACAGAAATAGCCAGGGTTAGCCAGTCTTGTACGGGATCAACCACAATTCTGCCAAGTGAAGTGAGGTAAAAATCACTCAGATTTTCTGCCAGTATTTTCTCTGTAAAGGATTTCTAGATGAGCATCCTAGATTTGTATTTAGATATTTCTCCTGCATAATAATAAACCCTTAGAACTGTTGCATCGGTTTTCTCGCATTAGGTTTTTCTGGGGACTATTGTGTCCAAAAATATGTGTGTCCTATGTATCTTGCTCTTTTCTCTGTTTTCAGTTTCATGAGATCAAATATTTAATTAGTGTAGGCTGTAGAAGTAATTTGATTCAGTATTCAGAAGAATAACTTGATGTTTAAAAATCAAGTAGGTGAAGTAGATTCTGATTTATTGCAATAGGGGTTCCTTCAGAGTGTAGGGATTTTCACAGTATATAAAGTGGCTATACTACCAAGAGTTCCTCCTATACATAGAAGAAGGACTATCTACATCAATGAAGCCGACCTATCTATGAAGCTAAGATAAAGCTAGCAACTCAAATAACTTTTTCTGATCTGTATCCTAATACAATGGTTGAAGGATTGAGGCCCCTTTATTGAAGTAAGTTGCTACATGACAATAGAAGAAAAGTCAAAGGACTAGATCTCTGCAAGGATAAGGTAAGACGAAAAAGGGTACATACAAACCTTGTTCATTTGTAGTGCATATAATATATTAATCTAATGATCTCTTGTCAAATAATAATGCATCCTAAAAGGGCCTATGTAGAAATCATTGACATGTTAGCATTTGAAGTATCTCCTTGCATATGTATACTAGGCTTTATGATCAAGGAATGAAATCTCATGTATAAAAAGCATGTAAATAACATCTCTATGGTTTTGTAACTAACTCACTAGAATGCTTGTATAATTTGCATTTCCTAAAATGACAGATCTTGAAGACTTTGGAGACTCTGGGATTTGTAAACCTTAACAAATGTTTAAGTTAAAAAAAATAACATAACTAATCATTTATGTTGTAAAAATAAAACCTAGCTCTTGAGAATAACAATAATGACATCTTGCTAATGTGGGAATAAGGTTGGTGAACAAGTCCAATATTAAGAGGGAGTCGACACTCCTCAAAGAGATAAGTATTCTACACCTCCTTTCTTTAATTATTATTGTTGCTATTTTTGTCTATGCACTTTGTCTTTTGTTCTTTCATAGTCTTCTAATAAAGGTTATAGGTAAAGGCAAGATCTATCTAATCTTGACTAACATATGGAAGAATTAGAAGAACATAGCAAAGAACGAAGACAAGAAGAAAGCGGTTTGAAGTATGCATAAAAGAAGTCAATTAGATCACAACATGAAGAACAAGGATTAATAAAAGACGAAGTTCACCTACCTCAACTAGAAAAAGGGAGCTCTGATTGGTTCGATTCAGGAACACATTGATTAGATTGACAATATTGATGTTGATAGAGACACTACTGATGATTGGGAGTTTGATACAATTTCTTGAAAGAATGTAAAGAAAGGTTCTATTGCATATGCGAAGGAAGAAGATGCGAAGATTTGTACAATCAATTATCAAGAAGTTTGGCTCCACAAAATGTTTGATGAACTATTTGATGACATGATTCGATTATGATGGTGACATTGATGAAGATTACCAAGGAAATAGGAAGGTCAAAGCTCACTTTGATTTGTGACATGATGCAGGATAGAAGCCAAGAAGCTACAAAAAAATTCCAGAAATTAACATATAGCCAATGTATTGATGAAGTTATTTCCTAGAGGGAAAGTTTGAGTATTATGTGAAAAGCTTAGGCTTGTGGTTATCTCCTCGTAGTGCTATTCTCCATGTGTCATGTACTATGGATAGGACTAACAACCATAAGCCTAGTAAAGGCACTGCTAGGGAGAATGGTGGATTGGATAAGCATAAGGGTCATACATTCTTGAGTCATGTAACTAGGATTAACATCCTAAGTTGGATACATGGACTTGGTAAGAATGGTCTGGAGGATGAACTTTTCGTTGGGTTTAGAAGGAAATGGTCCTGTGAGGACATACTCTGAGAACACCTAGGTGGGGTATGTGCCTAAGAGGAGGGTTTCCATGCCTCCCAACATTGTGCTATGATCTTGTGGAGAGATAGAGCTTACTTGTCAAGGCCTTAGTATTTTGACAATGATGGTTATGATGATGTTATCATCATTTATGCTTATCAATATAAATCCTTTCCTATATGAATATTTCAACTTGAGATTGTCTTGAAAAGACATTATGAATACCTCCCTAGTTAAGAGGAAGCGTTGAAAATGTAGCTAGTGTTGGTATTCATAATGTAATAAAATGTAATTTTTATCATTAATTATATTCATTATCATTATTTTATTTTTAGTCAAAGCATTTTCTTCATGCTTATAGGGTCAATTGAGTCAAATAATTTATTATGAGTCAAAATAAATGTATTTGAGTCAAGTCCTATTTGGACTTTTTTGTAATGAAAAGAGAAATATTTTTTTTTTAAGTCAAATACCATCAAAAATTTTCAAGTCAGCCCTCCTTGGGAACAAGTTAGCCTGGGCTTCCAAGAACCACTTGTTTGACCCTCATGGACAACTATATATAAGAGGTAGTTTGACTCATTTGAAAGCTCATTCAGAGACACACACAAGAAGTACATTTGAAGAATGTAAAGGAGGAAAAAAAATAGAAGTGAAAGGAGAGAGAATTAAAGTCAAAGAAAAGATAATTTTGATTGAACGCATTTTAGACTTGAAGGATGAATTTTTTTTGTCAATACAGGCCTAAAATTTCAGGGGCTGAAATTTCAGGAGTTAACCAGATTTGGGGCAATTTGCCATGTTTGACTTTGACATTGGAGGTGACTTGGAGGAGGGTCTGACTTGAAATTTTAGTGACAGTTTTGGTCTTGGTATTAGGTCTTAGATATCTTATTTTGATTTGATTCTATAAGAGAAGGATTTTTGGGTTTCCCCCTTTGTGCGGTTTTTCCCTGGCTTGGAGCCTAATTTATGGTGTTCTTTGTCTCTTTGTGATCTTTATGGTTTGAATATTTGTAT
This sequence comes from Pinus taeda, assembly GCA_000404065.3. Taxonomy (NCBI): domain Eukaryota; kingdom Viridiplantae; phylum Streptophyta; class Pinopsida; order Pinales; family Pinaceae; genus Pinus; species Pinus taeda. Next base: position 158,023 of record APFE030161519.1, read on the forward strand.
AATTAGTTGATGAAGAACATTATAATAGTAATATGAAGCCAACAAACATTCATAAGTAATTATCAAGTTAAGAGAAAACAATCATTATCCACCAGCACTTGGTTTCTCAACACTTCTTTCACAATAACAAGTATAAACTGATAAGTTCTAGAGACATGGGTGTCATAGAGAGGTAGGCTTTCCCTTATAAGTTCCAATGCTTCCCAAAATTTCTTGACCTCTTCTCAAATGCATTTCAAATTGCCTAGTGTCATTCGATGTTGGGATTCAAGATCAATGTATCCCAAAAAATAATGAACAACAAAATAATAACATGGATAATTCTCCTTTAATGATAACGCGAGGCAAAAAAACAACCTATTTGTTTCATTCATGGGACTAAAGCTTCAACGTGGTAGATGTGTGATCAATATTTTCCAACAAAATTCAAGAGGAATAAGCCCAATTATAAGTGCACGCCATGGATTACATGGAGAATAGGAAGGTAGAGGAGAGACATGAGTGGATGTAATAGGAGGGACATGGTGTCATGCTAGGTGTTATTAACCATGCAAATATCACATCTAAAGTAGTTCTTGGAAATATTTTCAGGATGAGAACACTCCATTTGCTTATTATGATTTCCATTATTATTTTCTTAAGTGCAATAGAGTCTAGCACAATATTTATGAAAAAATGATAATTTCTTTTGATTTTGATCTTCTTCTAAATATTCCAATATATCATTCAACAATTATACTTAAAAAATTCAACCATACAAGAATAGTATAACAATACTGATCACAATGCACAAAGAGAAGACAAAATTTACCTTGGGAAAACTCATAAAGGGGAAAAACCCAACAACATTTTCAAAAGAGAAATTAATTTGTTCAACAAGAGACACACCTAGACCTTCTAGTCATTAACTAGGTCACACCTGGTCAAACCCTCCAAGTCAAGCCTCCGAACATGATCCAACACATTTCTCTGCTTGATTTGACCCAAATTTTTGGCCCTCCTGCAATTGCCAAAGTCTCAAAATTTTAGCCCCCAGTAACTATCCAAAAATTTCAGCTCCTACAACAAAAATTGCTAAAAAATATATAAATTGTAGAGAGAGAGAGAGTTTATCCACACGTGTGAGCTTGAGAGAGAGAGAAAGAGATCCAATTTTTCCTTCTTGATCTTTGCTAGATGCCCACAAAACATCTTCTTGGGAGAGTGTAAATTGGTGCCTTGAGAGTGAGATCGAGATACCTTTATATAGTGATTTTCTGGGTCAAATGGGTGTTTCCTTTGTCATGGGATGACTTGACTTGGTTGGAGGCCGACTTGACAAACTTGGAGCCAAAAATTTCAATTTCAAAAATTCATTTTTTCTTCTTCCAAAAGTCCAAAGTGCGACTTTTTGGACTTTCCGGTGTCAGAATCCGGTGGAAAATTTGAGGTGAAATATTGATTTGTGTTATTTAAACTAGTTTTTTGACTGTATATATGGATTCAACACCTTGAAAAACACCTAGGGCACTTCGATTGTGTAGGGGTTACCCATCAAACTTGTGATTTCAATAAATTCCTGCCGGATTTTAGAGAAATTAGACCCCAAAAAACCACTAGAAAAACTTCCAAAAAGTCTCACTAAAGGCAACTCGTTTAAAATATGATTTACAATAATCAAAATAAATACAACAAGTGGCCAAATATACATTACAAGGATCGACCATAGTTACAAAATTCAACATCCATAAGGTTGAAACTATTGCGAATGATAAAGATCAACAAACTTTAATTGATATAACCAAATCTCACCTAGATTTTGAACTAGCTTCCTCATAAGTGCATTAGAGATAGGTCTAATGTGCTAGAAAATGTGTAAAATCCAAGCACAAGTGTTGAAACCAAAAATACACAAGTACATCTAAGAGAAAATATCCCAATCACAAGACAAAATATAAGTTCCTTTAGGCTTATAATCCTTCATATTTTAGATCAAGAAGATCATCCGATGAGATGATACAAATGAGAGATAGAGTGTATATATACACACAAGTCAAGTGAGACATTCTTGCAAGTGGGGGAGACATCCTTGCAATAGAGTTATGGGCCCACATAAAATGGACACACACCCCAAAAGAGTATTGACCTTACATATCAAGTTTGACTAGGTTGGCATTAACCATAATTCTAGTATATAATAAATGAAAGAAAATATGTTTGTGGTCACAATTACAAACGCATAATGATACATATGAATGGGTTAGCCATATGTAGAAATTACAACAATAATTTTGACATCTCCCTTGAATTGAATAGGGGGCATAGAGATAATTCATTACAACACAAGATTTACTTACCCTATAAATGTACCCTATGAATGTTGGGAAAACAACCATATCATCCTAATTGAACTCCACATCACTCATTTCAAAATCCATCAAGATTATCAATCACTGAGTTGAGATTTAAGGAGATTTATGTGAGAGAGGTTGAAATTTGACAGAGAAATCATAAAATAAGTAATGACTCATGGTGGTGATGATTCCTCTTGATAGTGCTTAATTGGAGTAGAAAGGAACTCAATTGTGTAAAATTTCATCATGAAAAAAATACTCAATATGCACAAGGACTTGAGGTGGCAGAGTTTCCTCTTGGTAGGCTGAAATGGACCAACAAGAAACTTTGTGGCATATATAAGAGTGGAGATAACCCACTTAGGTATAGGCCTTGGACCTATCGAAAGGAAGAGTAACTAGCGCAGAGGAATCATGAAAGGTGTTATCATCACTATGTAATAGAGTCTAATTGTGGGAGAATCTGTAATACATGAGATATCATAATCAACATGCATGGGTTATCCATTGATAAGAGGATCATCCTCTGTAATATAAGGATTAGATGAGTTACAAACAAGAGTATCCTAAATAAGTGAAAAAAATAAATCTATGATAGGAATACTACACAAGTCATCAATAGGGTCCACATTAGCCATAACCATTTGCATTTTGGAAGGTGTACTTGAGAGAGTGCTCATATAAGTATAGAGAACCAACATTATACTATGAAGAAGAAGGGTCCATTAAAACAAAAGAGGAATCATCTAGAATATGACCTAAATGGTGATGAGAAGAAACACGATCCATGGAAACATCTTGAGATCCATATAAAGAGTCTTCTAAAATAAGTAATAAGAGAGTATCTAATGGATCGTGAGTGGGAACCTCATCCAAAACAATGTCTTTATATTCCACCCAAAGAGTGGTTGGATCATAAAGGTAATCCCTTAAAGTCTCACTTTAGCCAACTAATTTGTAACAAGAATATGGAGATGTTGATGTGTTTTTCTTTTCATTGGAATCACGGGCCCATGCACTAGATTAAAAAGATACGCAATGCAACATAAATTTTTTGTTGCTATACAATTTCTCATAATGAGTCATACCTATGATAATGCAAGCATGTGTTCTATTAATGATATGGGTTGTACAAACAATTACCTCTCCAACTTCGTATGGAGTGTAAATAATGTTTTTTGTTATTTTTTCACTGCTCTATGCTATTTCAATTACTTTAGCCCAATTCAATTATTCAATTAGAAATATTTCTATAATAATTAATACTTTTCATTAATCAATAGTAACTGAAGATAGACATTAATGCAATGAAAAATAGGAGACAATCAACACATCAACAAGAGACACCAGATTTGGTCAAAGACCAGGGAAAAACCCCACAAGGGGGAAATCCCTTTGTAATTATTCTTCTATTATATTTTCATAAAATTTTCAACAGAGAGTACAATGAGCCCATACACAAATATCCAACAATATCAGAAATATGATCCCAGCAACAATATTGATCAGATTTAGCTTTCTCGATTTGCGGTCGACTACGGTCAACTGTCAAATTGAAATCCTAGATCCCAACTGCATGGAGGAAGAGTTATGCATACAGTTGAGATACTCCAACCACACAGATGAGCTAGCATGAATGCAGTTATAACCGAAAATTGCCTGTATCAACCCTACGACTAGAAACCAAAAATCCTAAACGAACGTGCAAGCTTCAAATCCTGCAATTTCAGGCCTATACAAACCAAATTCCACGAACTCAATTCAGAACTGTACGAACCAATCCAAAGAAGAGAGAGGAAGATGCTTGATGATGATGTCCAAATGAGCTTGAGGTCACTTTTATTTATAGACTTTCAAGGGTGTCCAATTTCCTGTTAGGCCCGACCTATCCTTTTGTGACATTGTGGGCTTCAATTCACAAACGCACTTTCCCTTGTCCAAATTGAGTGCTTCAAAAGTCAAAATTAGTCCTCTCAAAAAGAGGAATCTAGTCCCATGATTGGAATTTGTCAATGAGTTGGAAAATTAACACTCCCTCTCAGCTAGGGAGAAATTCCAATTACATCATGTGATCATCGTAAGTATCATGTCATCATTTCATGTCTCATCTCTACTCAACTCTATCTGTTGAATCATTCTCTAATCTAAAGAAGAATAATCGCCAGGGAGCATCAACTACCACCTTCTTAGGGAAATGAGGAATGTCCTATGGGACACTCTCACCTCATGTCATCTCAAAGGGGAGCATATGTCTTCCAACCTATGTCAAGCAATAGGTGTGATACAATATATCATCCATCCTATTGATTCTTGATCTTCCCAATAATGACCCTCAAGAGTCATGTGGTAGAACACCTTGCATCATAAACTTAGGTGATATACCCGACTTATCAAAGGTTAGGATCACACACCCCCAAGCCCTCTCAACTCATTGGCCAGACATGGAGCTATAATCCCCACAAGCCTAACTTGTGTGTATGATGCAAACTGGGGTATGCTATGCTTGACCAAGATAGGGGAGAAACATATTCTAGAGATCCCTCAACCCCTGGAGCCCTACATCTCAACTCCTCACCCCGGGAGCTTAAACAGGGGGGAAGAGTCAGCTTAGTGTCCTCGATCAGCGATGCCCCTTATTAGGAGGGGTCACATCCATCAATCCAAGATGCTCTCTAAAGACCAAGAACTTCCCTTTTAGCAAATCCTTGGTGATAATATCTACAATATGCTCATCTGTTAACATGTGATGGTGTCTTACAACTCCTCTCTGCACAATGTCTTGAATGTAATGATATCAAATCTCTATGTGCTTGGACTTGTCATGAAACACAAGATTCTTTGCAAGATGAATCCCACCCTTTTTGTCACAATATATCACTGTAGTGGCTAGGACCTTCTCAAACAACTCTCTAAAGAGCTTTCTCAACCAAACTACTTCTCAACTAGCCATGCTAGCGGCTATATATTTTTCCTTTGCGGTACTCAATGCTAGAGAATTATGTTTCTTGCTCATCCAATATATCATGGCAGATCCAAGGCTAAAACAAAATCCATAAGTGCTCATCCTGTCAACAACATTTCTTGACCAATCAACATTAGTAAATCCATGTAGTCGAACATCTTTGGCAGAATATCTCAGAACAAGGGTGATCATCCCATGCAATTATCTCAAAATGTGTTCGACAACAATCCAATGTGCATGGTGAGGTTTTGTCAAAAATTGAATCAATGTGTTCACTGCATAACATATGTTTGGACGAGTGTTCACTAAGAACATCAAAGCCCAATTAAATATCTATACTTAGATGGATTTGCCAAATCAGGTCTTGCAACTTCTCCACATAGTTTCTTGAACTTAATTTCCATCGATGTGGCTAAGGACTTGCATTCTGTCATTTCAAATATCTCCAACAACTTCATGACATATTTTCCTTGTGAAAGGAAGATATCACCGGGCCTTTGCCACACCTCAAGGCCTAAGAAGTAGTGCATGAGTCTAGGGTCCTTCATCTCAAATTCAGAGGTTGGATCCCTTTTACATGCAATCATCAGGGGCTCACTACTTGTCACAAATAGATTGTCAACATATAAAACTAAAATCAATGGCATACCTTGGACGACTTTAAAGTAGAGGTCGGGTCGACATTGCTTCTTGTGAACCAAGCTTCATCAGATAACTATCTATGTGGGTGTACCATGCTTTGGGGGCTTGATTCAAACCATGCAATGCTTTCTTTCAACTTACAAACATGTGTCTTTAAACCCTCTACTTCAAATCCATGTGGCTACCAACATATACTTCTTCTTGTAACATGCCATGAAGGAATGTTGTCTTCATGTCCATCTGATGAAGGGTCCATCCTTGACTTGCAACAAGGGAAACTATCGAGCGGATGGTGGTGTATCGAGCCACAAGTGCAAATATATTGTCATAATCTTCTCCCTCTTTTTGGGAGAATCCTCAGGTCACGAACCTTGCCTTGTATTTCTCAATGCTTTCATCGGCACCATGCTTGATCTTGAATAGCCATTTTGAAGTCACGACAAATTTCCCCCTAGTCTTGGCACAAAATCCCATACACCATTCTTCATATTCTTTGGCCATAGTATCCTTCCAAACTTGTTCTTTTACGACTTCTTCAAAGGTGTGAGTACATATCCCTAGTACTTGCATGGCTTCTTTCTTTCTCTAAATGATCTTTTGGTGGGAATGCGTCTCTTGGCATCCTGTAATGTATCACAAAGCCAAAGTGGCATCTTCCTAGCAAGGGGATCACATGGAGGAAGATACAAGAAGTCCATAGGCTCCATGGGATCATCAACAATGTCTCTCTCGGATTCAGGCACAAAAGAACCATCTAAAATATCCATATCATCATTATTCTTCTCACGCGGACGAGGCAAAGGAAGGTCCCTCGATTTTCCAAGGGTAGCATCTTCATTGAACATTACATATTTGCTAATTTCAACCTTCCTTTGACCACAAATATATATTCTAAATTCTTTATAATATTTACAATATCCAACAAATGTACCTTTTCTTCCCGTGGCTTCCAACTTGTTCCTTTTGTCCTTTGGCACATGAAAATATACGGGGAAACCAAATATACGAATGTGACTAGCATCAGGCTTGACACCTGTGAATACTTCTTTGAGAGTTTGTTTTCCAATTATTGATGAGGAACCCTGTTTTGAACATATACAATTACATTAGTTGCTTCTCCCCAAATAAACTTTGGCAACTTTTGATCATGGAGCATGGCATGTGAAAATTATACAATAGACCAGTTCTTTCTTTCAACCACTCCATTTTGTTCAGGATTATAGGGCACAATCGTCTCTTTCTTGATGCCTTCCTTCTTGAAAAAATCAATGAATTCATTGGAAATGTAGTCTCCACCATTGTCAGACCTGAAGATCTTAATTTTCCTCCCTGATTGATTTTTGACCAAAGCCTTGAAAATTTTGAACAAATCGAAGGCATCATCATTATGCTTCAAGTAATATATCCATGCCTTCCTTGAGAAATAATCAACGAAGGTAATGTAGTAGAGATGGCCACCAAGAGAGTGTATGGGCATCAGACCACATATGTCAGAATGAATGAGGTGGAGGATGCCATTTGTCTTATTCTTACTAGAGGGGAATGGTCCCATTGTATTCTTTCCACTAGCACATCCAAGATATGCTCCATCGTGTTGGGCTTGAACATTGGTAATTCCAAATACCAATTTCTTCAATTTCAGAAAGGCTTCATAGTTTAGATGGGCCAATCTTCAGTGTCGTATCTCTCTTTGATGATTAATATCATGGACCAATGCTAGAAGAGGTCTTCCATTGACTCTATAGAGTCCTTCAAATCTAGATCCCAATGTGAATGCATCTCTCATAGGGGTTCTCACTAGTCAAGTAAGTACTTTTCTCTTTATGAAATAAACCCTCATCCCTTTGTCTTCCAAAGTAGATATACATACAAAATTCTTCTTCAATCCCGACACATACATCACATCATGAAGTAAAACAAATTCCCCAAAGTCTAAATGAAATTTAACAGACCCAAAACTTTTCACGGGATGAGTGGAGTTGTCTCCAACAATAATTTTCAAACTTCACTCCCTCTCTACCAAATTAGAGAGAAATTCCTTATACCTAGAGAAATGATGAGAGGTCCCACTATCAACCAACCAATTATCCCAAGTATCTAGAGAAGATGAACTAGAAGTGCAGAAATAAGAATATATTCAAATTGATTTGCAACACTAATTTCATACTTGGTGTTTCTTGACTTCTTTTTAGGACAATGGTCTTCTTCATGATCACTTGAGGCATCTCTTATTCTTCTTTCATCTCTTCCATTATGATCATTCCTTCAATCATATTTTTTATTTTATTTTATTAAACCTGCTATTGTTGCTTCTAGTGTTGTAGAGTGGACCATTGTTCTTCTCAGGGCAATCTCAAGCATAGTGACCTTTCTTGTGAAATTGTAACATTCAATGTTTAATGCTTCTCTTTCGTTCCTTCTTTTCAAATTTCGAGGAGGAGGCTTCCTTGAATTTGATGGACCTGCTTTTCCCTTCTTTTTCTTGTTATGAGTGACACAAATGAAGTGGGTTCTCCTTCTTCATGGATTTGTATCCTACCTCTAGAAACCATCCTTGATTCTTCTTGAGTGAGTTTTCCAACGAGCTCATCAAATAATGGGACCACATTGTTATTACTCATAGTGGTAATGAAGGTTTTCCAAATAGGAGGGGGACCTCTAAGGTCACAACCACCAATTCCCTGTCATGCATGGTTTCCCCAATTCTGTGCAATTGATCTCTAAGACGAGATATCCTCATAATGTAGGATTTCCCAAACTCTCCTTTATTCATCTTCATATCTTTGAGTTGATATTTCAAGGAGACAATTTCATTCAAATTGTTTACTTAATACATGCCAACTAGCTCATCATACATATCCTTAGACTTTTTCAAATTTCCAACATATGCAAGTAAATGATCTTGTAAACCATCAACTATAAATTTATTTGCTTTTAAATCACCTTTATTGTACTTGTTCTTGGTAGCAGCGGAAGCATTATTCAGAGGCTCCGGTAATTTTCCTTGTATGTATTCCCAAGCATCATTGTATTCAGCTATGATTTCCAATTTGATCTTCTAAGCAACAAAGTTAGATAAGTCACCCAACTTCTCATTTTCCTTGAAGAAAGAGGAATAAATTTTGACTTGATTAGATAGGCTCCTTCAACTTTTCAGAAATGATTGCTCTAGTTCTTGTCTCCTTTGGGCTTGTCCTTCACCTTAGCTATGATACCATGTTCAATTTTCACTTCTCTATGCTATTTCAATTACTTTAGCCCAATTCAATTCTTCAATTAGCAATATTTCAATAACAATTAATATTTTTCATCTATCAATAATAACTGAAGATAGAACAATAGTGCAATGACAAATAGCATACAATCAATACATCAACAAGAGACACCAGATTTGGTCAAAGACAAAGGAAAAACCCCACAAGGGGGAAAACCCTTTATAATTCTTCTTCTATTAGATTGTCATAAAAATTTTAGCAGAGAGTATAATGATCCCATACAAAAGTATCAAGTAATATCAACCAAACAATATCATAAATATGATCCCAGTAACAATACTGATCAGATTTATCTTTCTCGATTTGTGGTCAACTGCAGTCAACTATCAAATTGAAACCCTAAATCGCAATTGCATGGAGGAAGAGTTATGCATGCGGTTGAGATGCTCCAACTGCATGGATGAGCTTGTGGTTATAACCAAAAATTGCTTGTATCAACCTTGTGGCTAGAAACCAAAGACCTTAAACACACGTGTGAGCTTTAGACCTTGCAATTTAGGACTTGTACGAACCAAATTCCATGAACTCACTTCCGACCTGTGCGAACTAATCCAAAGAAGAGAGAAGAAGATGCTGGATGATGATGTCCAAATGAGCTTTAGGTCACTTGTATTTATAGGCTTTCAAGGGTGTCCAATTTCCTGTTAGGGCCAACCTGTCCTTTTGTGACATTGTGGGTTCAATTCAAAAATGCACTTTCTCTTGTCAAAATTAAGTGCTTCCAAAGTCAAAATTAGTCCTCTCGAAAAGAGGAATCTAGTCCCATGATTGGAATTTGTTACTAAGCTGCCAAATTAGCATTTTTTTTTTCCAAGAAATGACTCGAGATATGAGAAATATTTGTAAAACATTGATAATATATTCACTGTCACCATCACTCAGGGGGAAATAACCTTCCTATTGCTTTGATTTTTCATAAGAGACTTGAATTCTTAAGACATTCCAAACTCCTCAGCCTTATGATGTATTCACAAAGAAAGTGGAAAAAGTCATCAATGAAGGTGATGAAGTACTTAGGTCCCCTAGTCGAATATGTAGCCATAGACCCACCAAAATCATTATGAACTAGTGCAAGAGGCTAAGAAGTTTTCCAATTTGTCCTTCGAAAAGGACTTCTAAAGATGTTTCCCCATTACATTTTCTTCGCAAACACCAATGGATTTTTCAATTTGTTAAAGGTAATCAAAAACACATAATCAAATGATCTCCAAAGATCCATAATTGGTGTGATAGAGTTGTTGATGCCATGATACTATGGTGTCAATGCATTGACTAGCTTAGAAACAAACCCTTTTTTCTTTCAACAAGGAGGAATATTCCCAAATGATTATTAGAGTTGTCACAATATGCCAAGGTAACCATTAGTCATGTCCTTTACAACCTATCAACTCAACTAGAGTTCTATCTTTTTATTTTTGTGTAATACAATAAATAAAAGAAGATTTAGTCCAACACCTAGAAACAAGAAGAATATCCCAAAACATAGTTGTATAATTGAGGATATCGTCCCAACTTGCAACTTATATGGCTAAATTGTTGTCAATAATTACTTTCTCTCCACTGTGTTGCTATCTATAATTATAGAGGTGGTGTCATGTTTGGACATCTGTCAAGTAGTTCCAAAATATATGATCCATTCTTAGTGAGAATAAGAGGGACCAAAGTGAAAAGTGCACTATTTGGCAATACAAGAAGATCCAATAATATAATCAAAAGGGTTTTTGGTGCCCACTATAGATCTTGCAAGTTCTTTAATTTTCCTAGACAAAAAAAGATAAGACTTGAAGGGATGGCCCTCCTTATGACTTTTCTCTTCATGGAGGATTCAGAGTATCTCATTTACCCCGACTGGTCTCATATTTAAGAAGCATTGAAACAACTTATGGACAAGCTTGATCTCAAAGGGTTAATTCATCCATATTCCTCAAAGAAACTTGATGCTTAATGAGATTAAAGAAAACTTGTTCAAGAGTGTACATTCTAAATGAAAAATAAAAGAACATTGTAGAATATAAAAGTAAAAGATTTGGATGCTAGTGAGATATTACTCATAACAATTACAAATTCTAAAGTTGATTTGCTTTTACTCCTAATGAATAATAACAACCTTGCAGTATACTCATCAAATTTAATTTCAACTTAGATAACCTAATTAATATTCAGTATTCCAAAGAGAATTTTGAAGTTATCTTAGATTTCCTTTGGACCTTTGTTATCCTTGGTATGATGAAAGAGATTACAGTCAACATATAGAATGATCAACCCAAGAGCTTCACCCTCCTTCAAACATACGAGGTCATAACTGACATCATCTTTACTAGGAAGCAATATTGCTAATTACATCCATAAACCTTTGCTTCAAAATAGGGAAGCAATTTGATCCACCTGAAATGATAGTTGTCCCCATTTAAACACGGAAAGAATTCTTTTGAATACATAGGATCAACAACAAGATGATGAAGAGTCCTTATGGAATAGATTCTCCATGAGAGAGCCAAATGGTACAAAACCCTATGTTAACCTGGGAATGGAGGTGTTCACCTTAAATAAGGATGAAAAGTGCCAATGAACTTCCTAGAAGGAGGTGCAACCCTAGATAAGTGTTTGTATCTCTATAACCCCTGGAGAAACCCTAAAAGAGTTGATAAAAAGGATGTAATTTTGCATTGTAGCACAAATGCCCCTAGCTAATATTTTTCTCATCAAATAATTGAGAGAGTAAGGTTCACATCTACTTCAACACCATGTTGAGATTGATAAGGGTCAACAAAGAATTAATGGAACAAAATATCACCCATGTTCTAAAATAACCTCCTCACAAGTTCCTTGAAGAGAGTACAAAGGACAAGCACAAGAGTTGAAAATATAAATATAGAAATGGACCTAAAAGAAAAGATGCCAATCACAAGACAAAGCGTAAAAACTAAGTGACCTTAGGCTAATAATACTTCATATTTCATATCAAGAAGATTATCAGATGAAATGATCCAAATGGGAGCTTGAGTTGTGTATTTATACACAATTCAAATTAAGTGCCTTTTCAAGAGGGAGAGGCATCTCTTCAAGAGTGAATTATGGATTCACATAACAATGACACACACCCTATAAGGGTATTGAGTCTAAAAATAAAGTTTGAGTAGGAATACCATAACCATAAGCATGGTATACAATAATCAAAATAAAATATAATCTTCACAATACGATATATGATGACATATTAAGGGTCATGATAACATGTACAAATTACAACAATAATTCCCATAATAACTATAGGTGTTCACTAACATCCAATACAATGTTGTCCACTTGCTTGTTTGTATCCTCAAGAATTGAATCTCTTTAATATATGGGGAAATGACATAAATGAAAATACGGACAAATAAAGTCAGCACGAGAAAGGATAAGGATCAAGGAGGGGTATATTTTGTTAAATATTAATTAAGCAATGAGCCTCAAAAACATGTTTGATTTTTAGTGCCAAATAATTCTTCAAACTCTATTGGGTAATTTTTTTGTTTTGTTTTATTTTTTTAATTTATATAACTAGGAAAATGGTTTATAGCGAGAGTCATTAGAGTGGCTCCCACTATAAACCCCTATTAGCACCAATAGCCCACAAAGTAACACTTCATCATAATCTTTACAATGGCATGAATATTTAGGGTTATCACATATTAGGAAAGTATATTTATAACAAGATAATCTAAATATGCCAACCAATCTAACTTTTCTTTAGTTAGAGAAATATATTTTCATACTCGATTTCCAAATATGCTAAAAGGTGTTCAAATATTTAAGGTTACCCCAAATTACCATGGTATATTTCGGGGCCTTGTTTATTAGAAGTTGATTGGGATTCAATTGGGCGAGTGAAGATCTTTCTCCTTGATGCATAGTTAGATGCAAGCAAACAATACCCTAGCACATCATCCTAGGAGAGTTTGGTGCCAAGCCCTTCCAGCTTAAGGCTATTTTCCAGCTGGTTTCACTTTTGCGTTACATTCATAGTTTTGTCAATGAAGCAATGGGTTGAGACTAATGCCTATACCTAGCCTGTCGCTCATCAGAGTCCATTTCCTCATCTAGTTTTCATGGTTGCAATAGGTGTTGGTGTTAAAATTGGCACCTAGGGCCAAACTCCATGTGGGTCATCTTATTCATGGCTGATAATATTTTTATTAGATTCCTCTTGTCGAGAGGTATAGGATTGGTCTAAGGATCATTCGATTCCGATAAGTATTTATGGAGATATGAATTTATTTTGATTATGGAATAATTATCAAGTCGACCAACAACTCATGTAGGCTCAGAAGCCCAACAGTCGCATCTATTCAATCATCAAAAGTTGTGTATAAATACAGGAGGTCTTTTCCTCATTTGTATACACACATCTCATCACATCTCTCTCTCTCTCCTACGCAGAAAGAGGCTCTTCTCCTACTGGCAGAAAGGGACTCTTCTCTCATACGTGTGGAAGGAAGGACGCTGCTGACACCGATGATGTCGATGATGCCGGTGATGTCGATGATGTTTATGATGCCGATGATGTTGATGTCGGTGATGCTGATGATGTCGGTGATGACGGTGATACCAATGATGTCGATGATGCCAGTGATGCCCATGATCTAGATGATCTGACAGATATTGACTGATGTCGCTGATGCCACTAATCTAGGGTTTGTTGCTGCTAATGTAAATAATATTTATGTATTATTTCTCTCTGCTGAATTATTGAAGATAAAGGAATATTCAATCAAAGGGTTTCCCCATATTAGTGTTTGTCCCTGGTTAGCCGCCACATCTTGTGTCTCTTGTCTTGGCTTGTTTTCTGTCGATCGTTTAATGTTCTATCTGCACTTTACTTATTGTACGGTGATTGCTAATCTATGGATAATAATAATAAAAAGAAGTAAACTGCTCTAAGCATAGAACATACCATAACTTAACATGGTATCGGAGCTGAGGTGAAGACAGAGCCCGAGCAAGAGCAAGAGCAATCACTGAAGAGAAGATTGGCAAGGCTATCCTAAAAGAACTATGGGGTCCTCAACACTCTTCCCTGCCGAAGACAAGCTCCGTGAGAAGTCTGACTATCACGGATGGAATATGTCTCTCGATCCAACTTTAGAAGATCAAGGAGTGTTGGACCATGTGAGAGGCATATTGTTGAGCCTCCATCAAATGCACCCATTGCTGCTAGGAACAAATGGAAAACCGTTGAAGTCAAAACAAAGAAGATTATCCGGGACTTTATCAAAAAGCGCTTGGTGGCCTATGTTTCTGAGTTGAACACCTCCAAATCTACGATAGACAGGTGAGTTTATTTAAAGTTAAAGATGCCTTTACTCGGGTTTCGAGTTGATTCATTATATCAGGTCGGTGGAAGTCCGCTAGGTGTCATGTCTTGTGACACATCTTTTCAGTTCGAACTTTAGCATCGGAGGTTTGCCCACCTTCATTATAAAGCTCTACTCGATGTAAGACAAATGGTGACAGGGATGCCCGAATTCCGAGTAGAGAAAGGTGTATGTCCAGGATGTGCTAAAGGAAAGCTCAAAAGGGGACCATTCCCCTCAAGCCAAAGAAAGACCTTCGATATATTACAGTTGGTTCACTCAGACATATCTGGTATAATGCATGTGAACTCCTTGGGAGGATATTCATATTACCTTACTTTTACATATGACGATTCTCGAAAGACTTGGATATACTTCTTGAAAAAGAAGGATGAAGTGTTCTCTTGGTTTCGACACTTGAAAGCCTTGATCGAGAATCAAACCGAAAATAAGATCAATATCTTAAGGATTGATAATGGGACTGAATATGAATCTAATGTGTTTCATGACTTTTGTAAAGAGGCTGGCATTAAGAGGGAGACTACTACACCATATACTCCTGAACAGAATGGTGCGGCGGAAAGGAAGAATCATACAATTGTGGAAGTTGTCTGTGCCATGCTCCATGATCAAAGACTTCTGAAGTTTCTATGGGACGAAGCTGCAAACACCACCATATATGTACAAAACTGATGCCCTCATTAAACATTGGGTTCCAAGACTCCTGAAGAAATGTTCACCGAAAGGAATATTTGTGGGCTATAGTGAAAGGCTATAGAATCTATGTAGCCGATCAAAGGGAAGACGTGATTAGTCATGATGTCACCTTTGACGAAGATATGGCTCTCAGCCAGGTGAACAATCTTCCTACAGTGAGGAGCTCTCAAGAAGCTGACACTAGGGAACTGAAAGAAAAAGAGTATGATGAGATATTTGCACCTGTTGCCAGATATACCACCATCCGCTTGATCATAGCCCTTGCAGCTTCATAAGGATGGAACCTACATCAGATGGATGCCAAGACCACATTCTTGCATGGTTCGATCAAAGAAGAGGTCTACATGGAGCAACTCAAAGAATTTGATATTTATGATAAAAAATCTCATGTATGCAGGTTGAAGAAGGCTCTCTATGGGCTGAAGCAAGCACCCCGAGCATAGTATGAGAGGATCGATAACTCCCTGATGAAGCTGGGATTCACTAGGAGTGAATCCGATCCTAACCTTTACTCTAAGGTTGAAGATGACAAACCTCTCATACTAGTGTTGTATGTGGATGACCTCTTTCTAACAAGTGCAGAACCTCTCATTCACAAATGTAAGATGGAGTTGGCTTCTGAATTTGAAATGAAGGACCTAGGACTGATGCACTATTTCCTAGGACTTGAAGTCTGGCAGAAGCCAAGGGAAATTTTCCTATCTCAAGGAAAATATGTGGTGAAGATATTGGAAAGATTCGATATGGTGGACTGCAAGCCTGTGACTACCTCGAGGATCTTAACTTTAAGAAGTTATATGGTAGTGATGTTGGACTAGATTTGGGAAATGCCTCTGAGTTTCATAAACTCATTCACGTTGATGTTCTTGGTGAACCTCCGTCTGGACATATGTCTTGCAGTGAGCATGGTGAGCTCATATTTGGTTGAGCCTCACTGGATTGATGCCAAGAATCTTCTGACATGTCTTCGGGGCACAATCTCTCATGGATTGAGATACTGTCGGAAATATGAAACTGCATGATTATTCGAATGTTGAGTGAGTAGGTAGTGTGGAGAGCACTTCTCAAAGCTAGTTCTCTTTGGAATCTGCCTCGATATCCTAGATGAGCAGGAAGCAAAAGTCGGTGGCTCTGAGCACCGTGAAGGCAGAATACATTGCTGCTAGCATGGCCTCTTGTGAGGCAGTCTGGTTACGAAATCTCTTCAGTGAGCTGTTTGGATTTACATTAGATACAATTGTGATCCTGTGTGATAACCAGAGTGGGATTCATTTATCAGAGAATCCCATATTTCATGATTGCTCCAAGCATATCGATATCAGGTACCACTATATTCGAGATATTGTGCAGCAGGGAGCTATAAGGATACAACATATCGATACAAATGAACAGGTCACCGACATTCTGACAAAGCCCCTAGGAAAGGTCAATTTTTTGACTTTCCAAGAACGACTTGGTGTCATTCAGAAACCCTCTAATGAGGGTCCTGTATGATGTATGGAGCTCTTGGAGCTCCGGGGGGGGGCGTAGGGTACTTCTTGGAGTGACATATGACCACAGGGTGACTCACCATCCCCTGGTGATGTACATATATAGGGTAAAAGAATCAAAACTTTCCCTATGACACCCCGTGGCGACTATGTAGCAAGATGATTAGTTCTCCTGTGAGGTCTGGATGATGTGTTCTCCGTGACGATTGTGTAGCAGAATTATTAGTTCTCCTATGAGGTTTGGATGATGTGTTCTCCATGACGATTGTGTAGTAGGATGATTAATTCTCCTGAGGTCTAGATGATGTGTTCTCCATGACGATTGTGTAGCAAGATGATTAATTCTCCTGTGAGGTCTGGATGATGTTTTCTCCATGAAGATTGTGTAGCAGGACGATTAGTTCTCCTGTGAGGTCTGGATGATGTATTCTCCATGACGATTGTGTAGTAGAACGATTAGTTCTCCTGTGAGGTCCGGATGATGTGTTCTCCATGACGATTGTGTAGCAAAACGATTAGTTCTCCTGTGAGGTCTGGATGATGTGTTCTCCATGACGATTGTGTAGCAGGATGATTAGTTCCCCTGTGAGGTCTGGATGATGTGTTCTCCATGACGATTGTGTAGCAGGATGATTAGTTCTCCTGTGAGGCCTGGATGATGTGTTCTCTATGGCAATTGTGGAACAAGATGATTCGCTCTCCTCTGGTCCAGGATGATTAGTTCTTCGTGGCATCCACTTGATAGGATGATTCGCTCTCTTGTGGACAGGATGATTCTCTCTCCTATGGGACAGGATGATTCGCTCTCCTGTGGACAGGATGATTAGTTCTCCTGTCGAGGCATCCTACCCATGCAGTCCGGGACTCATGGGAAGTACCTCTCATCTGATAAATGAGCAGGGAAATGAGGATAGGGACCATAGTATTACCAATGGACGAATCGTTGTATCTACCGTACTCCCTATGCTAGGATGACCTTCATTGATTTGGGACCAGTGGTAGGAGTTGTACCCATTATGACGCTGACTTCGGGTTGGTTGAGACTGGTCTGGGACTAGTGGTACATAGTCTGAGACTGACTTCGGGTCAGTGGAGGACTGGTCTGGGACGAGTAGTAGGAGTGGTACCTACTCTGATGCTGACTTCGGGTCAGTTGAGACTGGTCTGGGACCAATGGTACACACTCTGAGACTGACTTTGAGTCAGTGGAGGATGATACTGGTCTGAGACCAGTTGTAGGATTTGTACCCACTATGACGCTGACTTCGGGTCAGTTGAGACTAGTTTGGGACCAGTGGTACATACTCTAAGACTGACTTATGGTCAGTGGAGGACTAGTCTGGGACCAGTAGTAGGAGTGGTACCTACTCTGATGCTGACTTCGGGTCAGTTGAGACTAGTTTGGGACCAGTGGTATGCACTCTGAGACTGACTTTGAGTCAGTGGAGGATGATAGTAGTCTAGGACCAGTTGTAGGAGTTGTACCCAATATGACGCTGACTTCGAGTTGGTTGAGACTGGTCTGGGACTAGTGGTACACACTCTGAGACTGACTTTGAGTCAGTATGATACATCCTCGATCATTTATTCTTCTTCATAATTCAGACAAAACAAAGCAGAGCAGAGCAGATCAAAACAATGTAGAACATAATTGAGTAGAGCAGGCAGGATAAAGTGGAACAGAGTAGGTGTCAAGCTGTACAAGGCAGTGCATTGGATGGATGAATAGTAGCAACCGATAGGCAGATTACAGATGGAGTTCTCCCTAGTTGAGAGGGAGTGTTAAAATTGGAAACTAAGGCCAAACTCTACGTGGGTCATCTTATTCATGGCTGATAATATTTTTATTAGATTCCTCTCATCAAGAGTATAATATTGATCCAAAGATCATCCAATTCCGATAAGTATTTATGGAGATATGAATTTATTTTGATTATGGAATAATTATCAAGCCGACTAGCAACTCATGTAGGCTCAGAAGCCCAACAATCGCATCTATTCAATCATCAACAGTTGTGTATAAATACATGAGGTTTTTTCCTCATATGTATACACACATCTCATCACATCTCTCTCTCTCTCTCTCCTGCGCAGAAAAGAGGCTTTTCTCCTACTGCGCAGAAAAGGACTCTTCTCTCACATGTGTGGAAAGAAGGACGTTGCTGATGTCGATGATGCCGGTGATGCTGATGATGTCAGTGATGCCAATGATGCTGGTGATGCTGATGCCGATGATGCCGATGATGCCGGTGATGCCGATGATGACGGTGATCCCGATGATGCCGATGATGTCGGTGATGCCGGTGATGACGATGATGCCAATGATGTGGGTGATGCGGGTGATGCCGATGATGCTGATGTTGGTGACGCTGATGATGCTGATGCCGTTGATCTAGGGTTTGTTGCTGCTGATGTAAATCAGATTTATGTACTATTTCTCTCTACTGAATTATTGAAGATAAAGGAAGATTTGATTAAAGGGTTTCCCCATATTGGGGTTTGTCCCTGGCTAGCCGCCACATCTTGTGTCTCTTGTCTTGGCTTGTTTTTTGTCGATCGTTTAATGTTCTATCTGCACTTTACTTACTATACAGGTGATTGCTAATCTGTGGATAATAATAATAAAAAGAAGTAAACTACTCTAAGCATAGAACATACCATAACTTAACAGTTGGTTTGCATGGGTATTAGACCTCTTAGAGTCCATTGGTATTTTAATGGAATGAATTTTATCCATTCAAATATTTCATAGGTGCACTTGGCCACCTCCTACCTACTACGAAGGAGTTGAAAAAGATTATTAGGGATGATATCTATAGACAATTTGTGTACGTCACTTGGAATAACCCCTAGGGTGCTTCTAGGAGGTCTTTTTAGGCCGTTGTAATAGTCCTCACATATTAGACATTAAGTAAATATATGTGTACTAAATTATTAATGTTTAAAGAGAACTTGAGAAATGATTAGTTAGAGTGCATACAACCATTCCAACCATATCTCTAATTTATAACCATTCTTGAAAAAGGAATATGAACTTAATTAGTTAACCTTCCCAAATACCTTTCTTCTTAGGCAATTTATGCGCGATTCTTGATGTATATTACTTAAATGTAAGCCTTTTATTAAATGCATGCATTTAATCCCCTAAACAACAACATTAGGTTCCTTGCCAGTAGCATTTGAATTATAACCATATGAGCATGAAGGATTCCTCATGGATGCTCCTCAAAAAATGTACACAAAAGATGAAAGAGGTGATGAAATCGAGAACCTGCAAATGGCAGATCTGGTAGAGCATAAATTCACAAGAAATTGTTGCAATAGCTAGAAGAAGAAGAAGAAGAAGAAATTACTTTAACACCCACGAGGCTAAATATAGCCTATGGGACATATTGTTTCTCCATCTAGTTCTTGTATGCAACCCTTTTCCTGTGAAACCTCATAATAAACACTCCCATCTTCTTGAAAAACCCCTCACTGAATAGATTATCCCAAGAGCTAGCTGCCATAATATTTGCGTAACTTTCCTTGATGTCTTTGAAGGCCTCACATTCTAAAATAAAATGTTTTTCTATTTTCTCTTTTCATTAAGAGCAAAAAATACATACTCTTTCCTCCCACACTTCTTTTGGCCTTTTCCAGTGCCCTATTTCACAACGGAGTTTATGAGAATTAATCCTTAAGTGAGCAATAATATTTTTGGCTCTCTAAGAAATATTGGCCCCTATGTGTGCTTTTCGCTGATGATTATGAGTGGGATTACACTTTTCAATATAGTACTTTTTCTTGCTCCCTATCTCCTTATCCCAAATATGCTTGTGGAACTTATCTATAACAAAAAATTTGATCTTTTTACTATTTATGGGACACATGTTTAATCAAATACCCCATTTACTAAACTAATTGTTATTTTGTCACATCCAAGTCTTCTTTCTTTTGCACTATATGTCATTAAAGACAACCTTAGGCCATTTGCCCTCTTCCATTTGCTCAATTTTTTTTAAATACCCTATGACTTGCACCATAGTAATTGCTTCAATTGGAGAAACCCCTATTTCACTTAATAAGATAGCATAAAGAACTGTACTTTTAATTTTGAATTTGTTTGTAATCAAACGTTTCTAAATTTCTCAATTTGTTTCCACTGCATGTTAGATGTACTGCTCACCCACAATTCACAACTGTAGAGAATCACTAGAATTATTAAAAGCCCAAAAAGAGTTAGAGTGGTTTTCCAGTCCCATAACTCTATCTCTCTACACCTATTTTGAAAGGCATAAAATGCTTTCCAACCCCCCAAAGTTCTTTTCTTTCTACAACCATCCTAGCTTAGACTTTTGTTGAATTTAATTTCGAGGTATTTGTAATCCACAACTTCTTCCAGAATGTTGTCTTCAAAATAAAACTTATGCTGGTTATGTTTTCTTTTGTTAGAGAAAACCACTACTTTCATTTTGCTAATATTGACTTGCATCCCCACCCTTCTATAAAAATGCTCAAGGGAAAGTAAGTGCTCTTGCGAACCAAGAGTATATAAGGTCATTTGCATACAAGAAAAGTCTTATAACAAACTTGCCCAAATGGATATTGTCAACCCCTTGTGAATTCAACCACTCTTCAAGCTTGTCGACATATAAACCAAAAAGGGTAGGACACAATGGGAAACCTTGCTTGACCCTGATATCACTTCTAAAACTTTCAAAAATGCTCGCGGAAGTTATAATTTTGACTTTCACCTCTTCATACAGCATATGCACAATTGCTCTCAAATGCTTAGGAACCCCAAGTTCCTCCATTATGTGCCAAAGCTTATCCTTAGGAGCCGTGTCAAAGGCTTTTCTGAAATCACCGAAGAAACAAAAGGCTTCTTCATTTTTCTCCCAAATTTTTTCAATGATGTGCCTTAAAGTTATAACATGTTCAATTGTAGAATGTTTAGGTCTAAAAGCTGCTTTCCCTTTAGCAGGTTTATCTCATTCTTCTACCCACTTACTGATTTTATTTTCTAGCATGCTTCCAAATAACTTTGCAAACAAGGGGTTTATCATTATGGTCCTCTAATTCGAGGGATTATTGACATCACCTGTTTTGAAAAGAGGTATTACCATACTAGTTGTCCAATTTGTGGGGAACCCCTGTTGTATGATATTGTTGAAATTTTTTGTAATGTAGGGTGCAAGAATTTTTAAGCCTCACTTTAAATACTCTGTTTGGAGTTTAGCTAAGTCTTTTGCTTTTCCAACACCCAAATTCTTGATACCCATCTCTACTTCTTGCACCGTGAAGAGTTCAGTATTAGTGTTGACCAAGGGGGGAAGGGTCAACCTTGGGATTCTGCTCATAAAGTTGTCTTGCATAGTCAAACCACTTCGAAGCTGTAATACTATTTTCTCGGTTGGAGCTCCTTCCAAAATAATTTGGGGTTATTTTTTCCAAGGAAGATTAGTTCTTCCGTCATTGAAACCATGAAATCAACCTTTTCTTTCTTAATGTCTGCTTGTAAGCTTTGAGCTTTATGTTATCTTTGTTTGATTCTTTCCACATTCTCCTTGCCTTTTTGCATTCCTCGTCAAACCAAGCATTAACCAGAAAGCAATTTGTTTCAGACTTCTTGATTTTTTCTCTTTTGCACTCTGTAAGTGCACTTTGAATTAAATTTGTTAATTCATGAATATGAAGACCATGAATTGGGATTTTCTACTTCTCGAAGAGCCTCTCTAGCTTTATTTTAAAGGTATTAAAATTTTCTGAAGTTAAAAGAATTCTGCCCTTTGGCAGATTTTGTTGAACACACCGAGTTTTTGACCCTAATTGCTTCTTTCCAGCCCAAGATAAACTTAAATAAATTAGCTTGTGATCCGATTTTAAGTCCCAAAACTGATCTCCAATCAAAACTTCCTTGATTTTCTCACAGAAACCATGCGAGCAAATTACATAATCTACTACACTTGCTACATTGTAAGTATTGCAAGTGAAATTACAGGACTTTTCCCATTTAGTCAAACCATTACAAATGACTAAATTGAAAGCCCCACATAACATAAGCAATTGTTCACCAAAGAGATTGCAACCCTTGTCCTCTAAAATTCTTTCCCACTGAGAATTACTCTCTTCTGTAAGCCAGATAGGGTCACAATGTTCTTTACAACAAAGAATGCTAGCTTGTTCACTTGCAGTTCTAGTGTTGAAATCACCTACTATAAGGACTTCACCTAGCTGAAAATATGTTGCAATATCTACTTTTAAGGCTGCAAATGGATCTTTGTGGTCAAGCCCTCTACTTTTGTAAAATTTTGAAACTTGTGGTGCAAAATAACATGTTGCAATTTTAATGTGATTTCCATTTTCTAATATTTAAAACCAAATAAATTGTTTATTTGAGTCTTCTTTTTCCAACTGAATGAGACAACTTTCGTTTCCCTCACTAATACCATGAGACCCCCATGTCCTTTGCCATTCCCTATTGCCTTGTTCCACATTGCCATCTTCCAGTACCCTTCAAAGAAAGGTGTCTTGCACCCTTCATGCTCATATGTTTCTATAAGGCAAATTATGTTTCTATCTTTCGCGATAGGCCCTAACCTAGGTCCTCGTCTCCATGGGTAACCTCTGCAGTTCCAACAAACTAATCTTAAGGAAACTTGGGTATAACTTGATTGCTATTTGTTTTGACATGCAAGACTCACAGTTGAGTCTTTATCCTTGCTTGCCCATACTGACCTTGCTCACTGATTTCTTGCTAAAGAGTTCACTACTTCTTCTTTATTACCATCTTGCTGCTATATTTTGGAGGGAGGTCCAAATAGTGCTATCACAACTTTACCATTATAGATTCATGCTCTCTTGCCTTCATCCCTTGCTGCCCTAACCTTTGACATTTCCTCCCCCTTTTCTCTTGTTGTCTTTTAACTTCTTCTAGAAAAAAACAAGAACCCCTCTACAACGGTTGCTTCTTACTTAAAATGATATATTTATCACTAAAGATAAGAGTGATGAATTTTATAAGCCTAGCTCTCTCACCGTTAAATTTATCCAATCTCCATGTTTAATATATTTGCCATAACTCTCTCACTGCTTTTTTTGAAAGTACATTCAGTTTTCCAGTCTTTCGCTCCTTAATTTTTTAAAGTTAAAATAGCGGAAGAAAAATATTTGAAGAGTGCATCATTGTTTATATGTCTATTGTGGAAGAAACTGCTGCGTGTAAATAAGCATGCTGTTGCTTGATGTTTTCTGTAATGCCCACGTATGACGCCCAAACGAAGAAGCCAGAAAAGACACATGGCATCGAGATGCACAGTGCAGGAGGCCAAAGAAATAAAATGATCAGAGGAAATGTTGCAAGTGGACGGTCTGTTCATGAATGAAATATCTGTGCACAGCAGCAGAAGCCTACCAATCTTGAGGAGCATATACGTTTTATCTGAGACGCTACTCGCAGACAACCAACGTAGGAATCCTTCTTAACGAGAGAGGAGTTCTGACAAATCCTGAGCGGAATGACACCTGTAAATTACAGCCTTTCCCAAAGCCAAGATTGGAAATAATTAACGGGCGGATGGGGAGAAACGCAGGTGAAGAACGGATATTTTGTGTTGACGAGTCACGGCAGCATTCAATCCGTTACAAGTTTTGGAGCAGCAAAATATCTTTGCTCAAATTCTCTTGCTCAGAATTTGATAAGGAAGCAAAATATATTTGCTGAGAATTTGATCAGGATTCGTTGAAATTTTTGTGAATTCTGGGGTTTTTGGAGTAATTTTTGTGAATTTAGGTGTTTTCAGAATATTGAATTTATGTATGTTTTTATGGGTATATTTTTTTTTTAGGAATTTATTTATTCAGAATTTGTTGAAATTTTTATTTTGATTGTTAAATCAGTTCTTGGTTTGGAAGAGTACTTACTATCCTTTGAGTATTTTTGTACGATGGTGGGGATGCAAGTTAATATCAGCGAAATGAAAGTAGTCGTTTTCTCTAAGAAAAGAAAAGAAAACATAACCAGCATAACTTTTACTTTGAAGGCAACATTCTGGAAGAAGTTGCAGACTACAAATACCTCGAAATTGACTTCAACAAAAATCCAAGCTGGAATGGCTGTAGAAAGAAAAGAACTT
Organism: Pinus taeda; assembly: GCA_000404065.3. Taxonomy (NCBI): domain Eukaryota; kingdom Viridiplantae; phylum Streptophyta; class Pinopsida; order Pinales; family Pinaceae; genus Pinus; species Pinus taeda. Next base: position 182,895 of record APFE030161519.1, read on the forward strand.
TGGGGAGTTGGAAAACATTTTATGCTTTTCAAAATAGGTGTAAAAAGGCAGGGACTTTGGGGGGTTGAAAAGCATTTTATGCTTTTCAAAATAGGGGTAAAAAGGTAGAATTATGGGACTGGAACACCACTCAAACTCTTTTTTGGCTTTTAGTGATTCCGGTAATTCTCTATGGTTGTGAACTATGGGCCAGCAGTACATTCGACATGCAGTGGAAACAAATTGAGAAAATGCAGAAGCGTTTGATTATAAACAAATTTAAGATTAAAAGTGCAGTTCTTTACGATATCTTGCTAAGTGAAACATGGACGCTCCTATTGAAGCAATTTCTATGGTGCGAGTCATAAGGTATTTAAAAAAAATTGAACAAATGGTAGAGGGTAGATGGCCCAAGGTTGCCTTTAATGATAGATTGTGCAAGAGCGAAAACACTTGGATGCAACAAAATAACAAATGGTTTAATAAATGGGGTATTTGCTTGAATGCGTGTCCCATAAACAACGAAGAGATGAAACCTATTATTATGGAAAAGTTCCACAATCATATTTGGGATAAGGAGCTAGGAAGAAAAAGAAATTACTATATTGAAGTGTTTAATCCCACTCATAGTCATCAACCAAAAGCATACATAGAGACCAATAACTCTTGGAGAGCCAAAATTCTTATTGCTCAGTGAAGGACTAATTCTCATCAACTATGTTGTGAAACAGGGCGCTGTAAAAGGCCAAAGGAAATATGGGAAGAAAGAGTATGCATTTTTTGTTCTTTCGGAAAAGTGGAAACAAAAAAACATTTCATTTTAGATTGTGAGGGTTTCATAGACAACAGGGAAAGTTACGCAGCTAGCTCTTGGGACAATCTATTTAGCGAGGGGTTTGTCGAGAAGCTGAGAGCGTTTATTTTGAAACTTCATAGAAAAAGGGCCGAATCCATCACGCAGATGAAAAAACAATCTGGTCCCATAGGCTATCTTTACCCTTGAGGACATTAAAAATACTTTTTTTCTTTCCTTCTATGTTTTTATAAATACATTTTTGAGAAATTTATTTACTCCAAATTTATTGAAATCTTTATAAACTCAAGAGTTTTCAGAATATTAAATCTATATAAATACTAAAAAAAACATTTTAAACAACTTAAAACCCATTTTAAACCACTAAAATTCATAATTTACCCAAAAAAAAAATGTTGAATCTATATATACTAAGAAACAACCCATTTTAAACCACTAAGAAACACATTTTAAACTAAGAAAATTCATGATTTACCAAAAATTGTTTCAACTGATTCTTAAAAAAAAAATTCAAAATTAGACAACGCCCTTCAAAATGATGATGCCTGAGTAGATTGCTTTGTTATTTAATAGAGCCTTTACGTGTTGTTATAGCATCTACAGATGCTACACACATTTTACCTTGAGCTTAAATTCAATTGTTGATTCCCCCAATATTGGGGAATTTTGATGGACGTCCCTTCAAAAAATTGACCGCGTCTATGTCTGTCCGATTTCCGGGAAATCAGCAATCCGATGTCTCACATTTCTATGATATAACATTTTAGGTCCAGAGAGACATAGGCTTCCGGCTCTGGCATGTTCTTTTATTGATCTCATCAGATCAGGCCTATCGAATATCAGAGGAATTCTGGCTGATTCTTGTTCTGACCCGGCTTCAATTTATCTCGGGGATTTAGTGTTAATCCGGGGAAAAAAATTCTAGACGTCCTTGTGAGTTGCAATAATCCCCAGCAACAACCGCAGGAGAAGCTGCGAAAGGAGATCTATGCAGCAACGTTATATAACTTCAATGGCCCTAAGGTGAAGATTAATGTGCTGGACGTACAAAACCAATGCTAATGTGAAAAGAAAAAAGCAGGTGGCTAGCTACAAGGTTCTCGTTGTCGAATGAATGATGAAGAACTCCATGCGAAACAACTTCAAGTGGCATATTCCTAGAGAGGCAAGGCAAGTTGAGGAAGATAATGTTTTCTCTGCATGCATAAACAAGTGAAGGTTGCATATATTTGCAGTGTATAAATTCAATAATAATAATAATCTAATTTTAAAGTTTCAATAAGTTAAATATTAAACTAATCAAATTGATATATGTATATGTGTTAAAAACATTAGCCAGCACTTGATTTGTGCCTTAATTGAAGGAGTCAAAGTTCAAGTTCCTAAAATTTAGGATGTTTTTTTTGTGCGTGGTGGAGTTCGAGTTCCTAAAATTTAGGATGCGTTGAAGTTGAAGGTCTTATTTTTATCTAGTGTGAGTTAAATTGGGCACTAAAAGCTTAAGTGGAGTTAGCCTCCTAAATTTTAGGAAGATCCACTTCACTAGTTTTGCTGACTTTTGTTAACTAGAAAAGTTTTAGTTCAATTCCTTAATTAGAAAATTCACTAATTTTAACCATTGGAAATGCCTTTAAAAGGAGGAACAAAGGCTCAAAGTTATTCATTATTTTGGTGAACATGAGTTGGTTAGACCAAGCAATAGGAAGCACAAATTTGTGTGTGGAACTTGTGAGAGAAGAGTGTGCAAGAGAAGCTTGTGCATAGGTTGGTAGAGGGCAGTAGAGATCAACAATCTTTCAAGGGTTTCAAGCTTAGATCGAGCAAGAAAGACAAGTGTGTTTTTCACATTGAAACAATTGTATTTTTGTAAGAAATCAATTGCTCAATGTTTCTATCAATAAAATTCTTATCAAGCAGAGGGTTTTCCCACTTGGGTTCCCTAGAAAAATAGCTTGTTTAATTGTGTGTGAATGTGTCTTTGATTTTGTTGTATTCTGCTGCAAATTGAGTAGAGAAATTGTGTTCGTAAGAAAATAAAGTGTTTTTTAGATTGTTTTTATCAGCGAACAATAATTTCGTGGAGCTTCTACATGGTATCAAGCAACGAACAAAATTGACCAACACAAATTTTAGATTTGAACAACAGATTTAGATGCCCTAGTCTAAGGTTGTTGCGGTTTGTGAATGGTCAACCTAGTTAAGCCTAAAGTCAGTCCAAAAGCAACATGCAAGTATGGATAGAGGTAGGGTCATTGTATGGCTTCCAAGGAGCAATGATGATAGTATATTGTAGGTCTGTGTTGAAAGTTTTTAGGGCAATAGTTCATGGATCCACGAGTGAAAAGATCTCTCAAGGAGTGGCTATGTATGAGGTCCGAGTTCTGTCAAGTATTTGACAATGAGACCTAGATATGCAAGAGCAGCAAAAATAATGGAGAGATATTGCTAGGTGGAAGACTGTCTTAGTGGTGTTTGGACGGAGATTTGAAGCAACCTAAGAACAATAAGTGTATGGACTATTAGTGGCTGATTTGCAAGCCCTAGATAGTTAAAGAGTTGATTCTGTGTGGGTAGTTTTGGAGGCCCTTAGGAGTGATAATAGCACTGATGTGTCATAGTGACAACGCAGATTTGTGTGCCCTAAGAGCAACATTCTAGAGCAGCCAAAAACTTTACAAGTTGGTAGCGCTTGAAGTCCTCATATATAGTGATCAATAAAGGACTAATGAGCTATTAGGAGGCAGAGTTGTGGAGCCCTAGTTCAGTTGGTTGCAGATGGTCAAACCACTGATAAGAGGGCAGATCCAGAAGACCCAATGAGTAGAATTCTTAGTGGAGCGAGAGGTATGCTAGTGGGTAGATCAGTGAGCCAAAGTTCAATGACACAAAAGGAAGTTGTGATCATTAATAGTGGCATATTATGGACTTGAAAAACATGGTGGGAAATAATAGGTCTTCAAAGCAAGTTTTGCAAAAGAAAGTAGCGAATCCTTCTAGTTTAGAGGAAGCAGCTACAACAACAGAGACCTTGGTAGAGTTGGAGACAAGCCCAGGTGGATGAGGTTCTTCCAGGAACACCTTCCTCGCTAAGAGGGAGTGTTGAAAATATTAGCGAGAAAAAGGTTCCTTGATTTGTGCCTTAATTCAAGGAGTCAAAGTTGAGTTCCTTTTTTTGTGCATGGTCGAGTTCCTAAAATTTAGGAGTTTCCCTAAAAATTAGGAGTGCATGAGGCAGTGAATTGATGTGTTGAAGTTGAAGACAAACGCAAGTGGACGAGGTTCTTCCATGAACACCGTCCTCGCTAAGAGGGAGTGTTGAAAATATTAGTGAGAAAAGGGTTCCTTGATTTGTGCCTTAATTCAAGGAGTCTAAGTTGAGTTCCTAAAATTTAGGAGTTTACCTAAAAATTAGGAGTACATGATGCAATTAATTGATGTGTTGAAGTTGAAGGTCGAGTTTTGATCTTCTAGTGTGAGTTAAATTGGGAACTGAAAACTTAAGTGGAGTTAGCCTCCTAAATTTTAGCAGGATCTAGTTAACTAGTTCTATTGATTTTTGTTAACTAGAAAAGCTCTAGTTCAATTCCTTAACTAGAAAACTCCTAATTTTAACCATTCAAATTTCCTTTGAAAGGAGGAAGAAAGGCACAAGTTATTCATTGTTTTGGTGAGCACGAGTTGGTGAGACCAAGCAATAGGAAGCACAAGTTTGTGCATGGAGCTTGTGAGAGAAGAGTGTGCAAGAGAAGTTTGTGCACATGTTGGTAAAGGGAAGCAAAGATCAGAGTTTTGCAAGGGTTTCAGCTTAGATCAAGCAGGAAAGACAAATGTGTCTTTCATATTGAAACACTTGTAATTTTGTAAGAGATCAATTGCTTAGTTTTTCTATCAATAAAATTCTCATTAAGCAAAGGGTTTTCCCAGTTGGGTTCCCTAGAAAAATAGTGTTTAATTGTGTGTGAATGTGTCTTTAATTCTGTTTTATTCCACTGCAATTTGAGTAGCAAATTTCTATGTTTGTAAGAAAAGAAAGTGTTTTTCAGATTGTTCTTATCAGTGAATCAAAATTTTCGTGGAAATTCTACAATACGAGGATTCTGATTTATGGGATAAGGGATTAGCTTTCACACAGTGATCTGATTGTTAAAAATATATAGAAATATACATACTCTACCTTGGATTTGAACTCATAACCTCTTTTTTTTTTGCTTCAGATTCTATTGACATAAGAAAGAGTGCTACTTATTACTATTAGATTTTAGCCTGGCATCTTCTCCTCTACCATATGTAAGATGCTCCCATTAGAGACCCAGTTCTCCTTGCTTGATTTTGCTTCCACTAAATACACCCGTCTTTCATCTGCCATTTGGGAAGCAACACTCAAATCCTTCCCTCATCCACTTGTTCCACTTCCACCTCCTGAAAAGTTGGATCTTGCCCCATGAACAAATGGTACGATGACAAATGCAAGACTCTACTTCGAGAAATTTGATATGCTTTCACCCACTCTTAACCCTTCTACCCTAACCTCAAAGCTTCTTACCATTGTCTCCTTCGTCACAAGAAACGACTCTTTGTCTCTCATAGAAGACGAGAACTTTCTTCTCCCTTTGCCCACTCCCATAAACAATTCTAGCAGAACATCCTTCCCCGACACTCCCCTCTTCCATCCGACCCCGACCCTACATCCATGTTCTCTCACACTTCCAACCTTTATGATATTCGGGGTAGGGCCAAATTCATGTTACCTCCCCACCCCCTTCTTGTTACCTATTCTTAGACAAAGATATTAGAGAGGCCATTTGGGTGATGAACAACAACAAAGCAATCGATAAGGAAGGCTACCAAGCAGATTTCTTTAAACACGTTTACATGCTTTGGTTAGTTACTTGGTTGATCTCTTCAACCATGTAGTCCCTGAAGGTTTTCCACCGGCATGGTCACACCACATCATCCATCCGATCCACAAATCAGGCTCTAGCTCAAATCCCAATAACTATAGAACGATCAAGGTGGGTCACATGTTCTTGAAGTTGTATGCTATTGGTCTACATAGGAAGCTCTCCAGTGACCTTGAGTAGAGGCAACTTAGAGCTAGGGGACAGGCAGGTTTTCGACCAGCTCATCAGACCATTGACCACATCTTCACCCTTCGCGCCGTGATTCAGGAGGCACAACATCGCTCTTCGAAAGTCTACTGTTGTTTTGTAGATTTTCGGAAAGCTTTTGACCTTGTTCCAAGGGAAGCCTTACTCCAGAGACTCAAAGATATTGGCATCTCGGCGACCCTATTAACAATGATTACGCACCTATATGAGTTTGTCCTTGGTCGTCTCTGCATGCCTCATGGGATGTCTGATTTCATTCAAAGCACTATTGGGGTTAAACAGGGTTGTCCATTGTCCCCTACCCTATTTGGCATCTATATTGATGAGTTGGAGGCTTTTCTACACGAGCATATTTAGGACACTAATGACTGCCTTCTTCACCAGGTCCTGATAGCTATTCTACTCTTTGCTGACGATGTGGTCCTCCTCTCCTCATCTCCAGAAGGATTACAGAGGCAACTGGATGCTTTAGCTCTATTTTGCGATCTTCGACAATTGACGGTCAACCTAGGTAAAACCAAGATTATGATCTTCAATGGGGTGAAGAAAACTTCGAAACTTCACTTCTTATTCAGAGGGGAGGAGGTTGAGATCACCAGCACGTATACATACTTGGGGGTGCAATTCTCAGGTTCCCGTTTCAGTTTGCAACCAACGCTTCAACCTCAGATCAACAAAGGATATGGATCCTTAGCCCTTCTCGAGAGACAATGCTTTCGATATCACTTCCAAGACATCTCATCCAAGATGAGCCTTATGGACACCTTGATCTGTCCCACTGTTCTATATGGCTCAAACATTTGCGGACCGTATTTACTTGAGTCGGATTGGGCTTCAGTTGAGAGAGTCCAGATTCTTCTTCTCCGCTGCATCATTAGATGCAAACAGACAGTACCTCAACACATTATCCTTGCAGAGTTTGGAGCTTAGCCCTTTCGGCTTGAGACAATCTTTAGTTTGGTCTCATTCTTGCATCGTGTTCGAGTATTTGTAGACTAGATAAAGAGTAGGGACCATTACCCTTACTTGGCATATTGCTCTTCTGAGACTATTGCCCGTTCTACTCCCTCAGATCAGGCTAGATGTTGGTTTACAGGAGTTCTAGATCTCTTAGAGTCAGTGGGCATTTAGTTGGATTGTCTCCCTCCTTTCCGATATTTCTTGGATGCTCCTAGTCACCTTCTACCTATTAGACAAGAGTTGAACAAGATCATCAGGGAGGAAATCTACAGGTAGTTCGTCCAGGTCACCTGGGTCAATCCTCCGGGAGGGTTGCACCAAAAGATGGCTTTCTATGCTAAGCACTTCTTGGAGTTGACAAACGGGCTCATTATTCGACCCCAGTATACATTTCACCACTGGATGCATGCTCTTCGCATTCCTCTATGCCAGTTCAGAGTAGGTTCTCATAGACTTCGGGTAGAGATAGACCAGACAGAATATGCTAGGTATGTCATTTACAGGAAGTAGAGACCGAGGTGCACTTCATTTTTGAATGCCCTTTCTACTACGAGATTAGAGGAAGGTTCCATTGCTTGTTCAGAGACTCTCGGACTCTCGTAGAATTTATCAGGTATCTCGATCATAGATGTTTGGCCTTATATATGCAGGAGGCTCTCAGGTTCCGAGTGCATATTCTTCAGCCTCCCATCAGACCAGACCCCACAAAAAGGATCACAACATTTTTCAGGGTACTACCTTCAGACGGGGGCACAAAGAGAACGATTGATATTGTTTCATATCCAGACTTTACACTAGTGAGGATTCGTGAGACCTCACCCCGCCACACGAGATCTCAATAGTAAAATTGTCTCAGATCCGTCCCTGGGAGACGAACTAGGTCATCCAAACCTCAACAGTGCACGAACTCCCCCAAAAAACAATTTAGTGGACAATCCGCACCTCCCATTGGCCCTTCATCAAGCCAACAAACTTTGTGGACTTTTTTCCAATGTTCTTAAGTCAACCTCAGATGTTAGGCCTAGATCTTCTTTGTTAGGACATTCCATACATTGTATCTTTTATGTTCTTGCATTGTACCTTTTATATTCATGCATTGTATTTTTTATAGGAGACTGTTGATTCTCCCGCATTGTATAAACATCATTGTACTCAACAGTTCCTTTAACCTACTTTGTGGTCATTAGTTGGAAATAAATATGTTTATCTTTTCTTATCTTATTTATGCATACTGAAATGAAGAAAAAATTGAAGTTCAAGAGAACAAATTTGTGTGGATTTAATCAAACAACATAGGTGGAGATAGTGGGATAGATCTGAAAACAGAAGTATGGATGCAAGCACTTCAATACAATTCCTTTTCTTTTATGCATTTTAGAGTTTTCCAAGGCTTCCTATGCTAAGTATATATTTACATAATTAGTTTTCCTTAGTTAACTAATATAAAGATATCCGAAGTAGATAAAGGACTTGAAGTGGCTTACTTAACTGTGCATTGGCTTTAGTTATCTTAGTGGAAGATATGAAGAAGTTCAAGGACAAAAAGGGATTTGAAATTGAGAATAACAATTGTTCAAAATAACATAAAGAGAAGGTTTGAAGAATTGACTGAGTTTGACAAATTTTGAAGAATTGATGTATTTAAGATCAATTAAGTAGATTTAGACCAAGCAATAGTTCAACTGAATAGTAAGCACATTGACATTGGAGCACTTGAGTGAAATATTGAACATTGATAGAGAAATTTTTATAGTAGTTAATTGAGTACAACACTTGTAGAGAGTACTAATTCCAAGATTCTCGCTACAACAACACAAGAGAAGGATGCATTCATGAAACAAATATTAGATGAACACACACACACACAATGAGCTTAAAGGACAAGATAATGGCACATAAACACTTGAACTAATCGAACCCCTTGATATAACAATTGTATAGTTGTTTTTTGGGTTGTGATTTTCGAAGCTAGAAAGCAGAGACATGGTAGGTTGGTTGAAGCATTGTGCAGGTTATAGATGAGCATGGGATAATGCCTAAGCACCACAACAAGAGAGTGAATAGGACCACTGTTGGGCAAGTAGCTAGGCACTGGAGACCCATTGAGTGCATAAGCACCTACCAAATCAAAAGTGAAGGCTAAAGAGTAGCAGTTCATGGTATTGTTGCTACACAATTGCTTCAGGAAGAAGCAAGGCTTTACGGGTTGGGGTGTTGTTGGGAGGCCTTTTAGGCCCTTGTAATAGTTATGACACATTAGAAATTAAATAAATACATGTACTAAAGAATAAATGTATATAAGGAACCTAATGAATGATTAGTTGAAGTGGATACCATTGTTCTAGCCATCACTCCAATGTATAAATACTCTTAAAAATGAATTCGATTGGTTAACCTTCCCAAACATCTCTCTTCTTCTTCAGTATCCTATTTGTCATTCTTGATGTGTCTTGTTGAATGTAGGCCTTGTTGGAATTTCTAAGTCTAACTGTTAGAAACCCTTAATGTACTTTACTGATTTATTCCTACCTACTTGTTCTGTTAATTAACAAGTTATTTACCATGTAAATACTGGAAATAAATACAAGTACATGCTCAAAACATTACAAATCATCAACTACAGGAAACAAAACAAGCACACAACTGACACCGTTGTTTTTGGACCAATGTCCTTGAAAAACCCAATGTGGGAAAACTAGTGCAACTATTTGAGGGTTTATTATTATGCAGTTTCTGAATACAATCTAATTGCGAAAACCGGCTCACCCAACAGAGAATAATCTCCGCAGTAGTACCTCTCAGTTAGAGACAGATGTTCCGGCTGAAACCCTGAATAATCACTCTGATAGCTTCACAACTCCAATCTGCCCCACGAAACCCCAACATCAGCCTCTAGGGATAGCGTTAGTCCTTTCTGGCTTAGCGTTTGCCCAATGTCACTCTGGCTTGGCCTGCGTCAGCCTTTGGAGGTACTGCGTCAGCCGTCTGGCCCTCTGCGTCACTCACGCTGGCCCTCTGAGGCATTGCGCAGCTCCTGACTGCCTCTCGATGAACCCTCGCTGGATCTGCGTGAACCCCTCGCTAGTTCTGCGTTCCTCACTCTCGACTACTGAGCTGATCCTCCTGGTGCTATCTCTGCCTCTCTGCTTCTGTATTCACTGCCCCTTAGCTGCAACTCTGATTACTCTCTTGACTTCCTTAGCAAACCCAACCCCAGAAAGTCGAAATCTTGATGAACTCGGTGTGTTCTCCAAGTGACCCTCAAGTCTCCTCTCATACTTTTCTCGTTGACAAATCAACGACTGAGAGCAAGTCCCTAATCAACAGCTAAGATTAGATCTGGCTTGATCCATGACTTTTGGACCATTCTAACAGAGTTTATATTAATTCACATTAATATTTTATTTTCCCTAAGTTTAGACTTAGGGAATCCATTAAAAATATTAATTATTTTAATATCTCCCAAACTGTTTAGAATTTGCCCAAACCCTTTTTGGATATTGGAGATCTCATGTGCCTTAGCCTCTCCACCAATTTTCGTAGCTAGATCACATCCGATGCTACCCCAAATCAACACTCCCTCTTAGAGAGGACTATGTTCTAACAATACTCCTCATTAAGTATCACTCTGATCATCTGACATCGGTCCTTGTGTTGATTCTAGGCCTACTGCCCATCATCTGCACTACTGCATCCTGTACTTCTACCCATCGCCCTACCACTGCCATTGTTGCATCTGTACTGCAACTCCCTGTCATCTTGTTGCCCATAGCACTGTCACTGCTAACTGCTGCATTGCAACACAGTTACTGAGAAGTAAGTAATTGATCTCCCAACTCTGACATCTCTGTCAAGTTAGAGACACCCATGATGCTGAAGCTCCCTCTGTCGCTGACAAGTGCTCCCTCTCTGACCTCTGCGCTGCTGCAACTATTCCATGCATCTCGCACCGTTGCACACCTCTTTGTGCCTTCTTGCACTTGGTGCAACACTCCCATGCTTCTCGCACTCCTGCGTCATGCTATCTTGGGAATCCTGCACTAAAGCTCCCTCTGTCGCTCCATCCACATCTGTCTCTACTGACATCTGCTAGTACTACTACACCTCTTCGGGGCTCCTGTAGCAAGGTCTAATCCAAGAGGCTGGGTACCTCGAGGATCCTGCCCCTCATTGCCTGTAGTCCATCTGACTACAGCTCGATGTCTCCCCACTTCCTCTCAAGTGGCGTGTGTGCACTCATGGCACAATCATCGTCTGTCTCCACTTCCTTCTCTACCCTTGCTAGCACAACCTTGGTCTCGGAGGCCTCTCCCTTACTCTTCTTCCTTGGACACTGGGTCGCATAATGACCCAGCTCCCCACAGTGGAAGCATTTGACCTTGGAGAGGTCCTTCTTCTTTCGTTTCTCCTGCTTTCCCTTAGATGCTAGGGCAGCATCCACCTCCTCCTTCTTGATTCTGATCCCCTTCCCGCTTCTTCCTGCCTTGCTTAGCCTTCTGATCTCTTCTTGGCGAAGAGCCACCCACATTTCCTCCCAATCTGGAAGGGTCGCCCTGCCCAATATGCTATGGACAAACACCTCCCAGTCTTCTGAGACTGCGTTTAGGGTTGTTCTCACCATCAGTTCTTGATCCGACGTGGCCCCTATAGAAGTCAGCTGATCCTGGATCTCCTTCAATCGACTGAGGAAGATGTCGATCTATTCTCCCTTCTGCATCTGGTATGATCACATCTGATTTTCTAGTAACATCCTTCTCTGTACAGAAGAATTCTGGTACAATTTCTTTAGGGCCTCCCACATCTCATTTGCCATGTCCTTTTCGGCAATATGTGGTATTACATGGTCCTTGACCTCATCAAGAATGATGCTCTTGGCCCTCGCCATTGCCTCCTTGTACTTGTCGTTATCAGCTGGACCAACAGGGATTGCTATCGTCCTCAAGGCAAAGTGCTTGACACAATTCTCGGCTAGAACGGATAAGATTTTGGCCTTCTAGACTACGAAGTTTGAGGCTCCATCCAATCTGTCCTAGTCTCTTACCCCATTCACTGCCATCTCGCTGCTCCTCTACTTTCCTCCTGGAAGTTCTTGATGCGACTCCCTCTGAGCCTCGATTTCCCTCCTGGAAACCCTTTTGTCAATGTCGATATGCCCCCACTCCGATTGTTAGTGTAACTGCACCACTGATCTGAATTTCTCGGCTAGAAATCCTCGATAACAACTCCCTCCTCCTTGGCCTTGCCCTATTAGGCACTGTTTTGACTACAGTACCCCACCAGCTCCACTTTGCAACTTACCCACAACCTCCTAAATCCCAGCAAATTGAAGGTTAGAGCTCCCAGGCTCTGCGCAATCAGGCACTGGCTGAAATGCTCCCCTAGCCAACTACGTCAACCCTCCCAATCTCTGCGTGATCCTTTTTTTCCCTCCTCAGTCTCTGCGCTGGCCTCTTCCTGGCTCAATCTTGATGACGCAAGCACTACGTCACCCCTTCCTTGCTGCTACTATGCTAGGAACAACTTCTGTCACTCGGGACAACTGTTTTCTGCTGCCACTGCTCTGCTCGGCTGATGTCCTCAATTGACCTGTGATTTGCAACCACGCTATGATACCATGTTGGAATTTCTAAGTCTAACTGTTAGAAACCCTTCATGTACTTTACTGATTTATTCCTACCTACTTGTTCTGTTAATTAACAAGTTATTTACCATGTAAATACTGGAAATAAATACAAGTACATGCTCAACACATTACAGATCATCAACTGAAGGAAACAAAACAAGCACACAAGTGACACTGTTGTTTTTAGACCAATGTCCCCGAAAAAACCCAATGCGGGAAAACCAGTGCAGCTATCTGAGGGTTTTATTATTATGCAGTTTCTGAATACAATCTGGGGGCCAAAACCGGCTCACCTAATAGAGAATAATCTCGGCAATAGTACCTCTCAGTCGAAGACAGATGTTCTGGCTAAAACCCCGGATAATCACTCCGGCAGCTTCACAACTTCAATCTGCCCCACGAAACCGCAATGTCAGCCTCTAGGGACAGCATAAGCCCTTTCTGGCCCAGTGTTTGCTCGACGTCACTCTGGCTTGGCCTGCGTCAACCCTCTGGCCCTCTGTGTCACCCACGCTGGCCCTCTGAGGCACTGCACAGCTCTTGACTGCCTCTGCGTGAGCCCTGGCTGGCTCTGCGTGATCCCCTGGCTGGTTTTGCGTCCCTCACTCTTGACTACTGCGCTGATCCTCCTGGTGCTATCTTTGCCTCTCTGCTTCTGTATTCACTGCCGCTCAGCTGCAACTTTGATCACTCTCTCAACTTCCTCAGCAAACACAACCCCAGAAGGTCGAAATCTTGATCAACTCAGTGTGTTCTCCAAGTGGCCCTCAAGCCTCCTCTTATGTTTTTCTTGTTGACAAATCAACGTCCGAGATTAAGTCCCTAATCAACGACTAAGATTAGATCTAGCTTGATCCATGACTTTTGGACCATTCTAACATAGTTTTATATTAATTTACATTAATATTTTATTTTCTCCATTAAAAATATTAATTATTTTAATATCTCCCAAACTGTTTAGAATCTGCCCAAACCCTTTCTGGGTATTGGAGATCTCATGTGCCTTAGCCTCTCCACCAATTTTCGTGGCTAGATCACATCAGATGCTACCCCAAATCAACACTCCCTCTTAACGAGGACTGTGCTCTAGCAATACTCTTCATTGAGTATCACTTTAATCATCCGACATCGGTCCCTGTGCTGATGTTAGTTCTGCTGCCCATCATCTGCACTGCTACATCTTGTACTACTACCCATGGCCCTGCCACTGCCACTGTTGCATCCGTACTGCAACTCCCTCTCATCTTGTTGCATTGTGCTGCCCATAGCACTGTCATTGCTACCTACTGCACTGCAACCCAGTTACTGAGAAGTAAGTAACTGATATCCCAACGCTGACATCTCCGTCAGGCTAGAGACACCCATGATGTTGAATCTTCCTTTGTCGCTGACAGGTGCTCCCTCTCTGACCTTTGCGTTGCTGCAACTATTCCATGCATCTCACACCATTGCACACCTCTTTGTGCCATCTTGCACTTGGTGCAACACTCCTGTGCTTCTCGCACTGCTACCTCATGCTGTCTTAGGAATCCTGCACTATAGCTCCCTCTGTTGCTCCATCCGCATCCATCTCTACTGACATCCGCCAGTACTACTACTCCTCTTCAGGGCTCCCGTAGCAAGGTCTAATCCAAGAGGCTGGGTACCTCGAGGATCCTACCCCTCATCGCCTGTAGTTCGTCTGACTACAACTCGATGTCTTCCCACTTCCTCTCAAGTGGCGTGTGTACACTCATGGCACAATCATCGTTTGTCTCCACTTCCTTCTCTACCCTTGCTGGCGCAACCTTGGTCTCGGAGGCCTATCCCTTGCTCTTCTTCCTTGGACACTGGGTCGCATAATGACCCAACTCCCCAGAGTGGAAGCATTTGACCTTGGAGAGGTCCTTCTTCTTCTGTTTCTCCTGCTTTCCCTCAGATGCTAGAGCAACATCTACCTCCTCCTCCTTCTTGATTCTGATCCCCTTGCCGCTTCTTCTCGCCTTGCTCAGCCTTCTGATCTCTTCTTGGCTAAGATCCGCCCACATTTCCTCCCAATCTGGAAGGGTTGCCCTGCCCAGTATGCTCTAGACAAACACCTCCTACTCTTCTAAGATTGCGTTCAAGGTTTTTCTCATCATTAGTTCTTGATCCGACGTGGCCCCTATAGAAGTCAATTGATCCCAGATCTCCTTCAATCGACCGAGGAAGATGTCGATCTGTTCTCCTTTCTGCATTTGGTATGATCACATCTGATTTTCCAGTAACATCCTTCTTTGTACAGAAGTATGCTAGTACAATTTCTTTAGGGCCTCCCACATCTCATTTGCTGTGTCCTTTTCGACAATATGTGGTACTACATGGTGCTTGATGCTGTCAAGAATGATGCTCTTGGCCCTCACCATTGCCTCCTCGTACTTGTCGTTATCAGTTGGGGCAACTGGGATTGCTATTGTCCTTAAGGCGAAGTGCTTCACATGATTCCTGTCTAGAACGGATAAGATTCTAGCCTTCCAAACTATGAAGTTTGAGGTTCTGTCTAGTCTCTTGTTCACTGCCATCTCGTTGCTCCTCTACTTCCCTCTTGGAAGTTCTTGGTGTGACTCCCTCTGAGCCTCAATTTCCCTCCTGGAAACCCTTATGCCAATGTCGAGATGCCCCCACTCTGATTGTTAGTGCAGCTACACCACTGATCTGGATTTCTCGGCTAGAAATCCTCGGTAGCAACTCCCTCCTCCTTGGCCTTGCCTTGTCAGGTATTGTTCTAACTACAGTACCCCACCAGCTCCACTCTGCAACTTACCCACAACCTCCTAAACCCCATCAAACTTAAGGTTAGAGCTCCTAGGATCTGTGCAATTAGGCACTGGCTGAAATGCTCCCCTAGCCAACTGTGTCAACCCTCCTGGTCTTTGCCTGAGCTTTTTCTGCCCTCTCGGTCTCAGTGTGAGCCTTTTCTGCCCTCCTCAGTCTCTGCGCTGGCCTCTTCCTGGCTCAATTTTGATGACACATGCACTGCGTCACCCCTTCCTTGCTGCTACTCTGCTAGGAACAACTTCTGTCACTCAAGACAACTATTTTCTGTTGCTGCTGCTTTGCTCGGCTAATGTCCTCAGTTCTCCTGTGATCTGCAACCACGCTCTAATACCATGTTGGAATTTCTAAGTCTAACTGTTAGAAACCTTTCATGTACTTTACTGATTTATTCCTACCTACTTATTATGTTAATTAACAAGTTATTTATCATGTAAATACTGGAAATAAATACAAGTACATGCTGAACACATTACAGATCATCAACTGAAGGAAACAAAATAAGCACACAAGTGACACCGTTGTTTTTGGACCAATGTCCCCGAAAAAACCCAATGCGGGAAAATCGGTGCAACTATCCGAGGGTTTTATTATTATGCAGTTTTTGAATACAATCTGGGTGCCAAAACCGGCTTACCCAACAGAGAATAATCTCGACAGTAGTACCTCTCAATCAGAGACATATGTTTCAGCTGAAACCCCGGATAATCACTCTGATAGCTTCATAGCTCCAATTTGCCCGACGAAACCCTAGCGTCAACCTCTAGGGACAACATCAGCCCTTTTTGGCCCAGCGTTTGCCTAGCGTCACTTTGCCTTGGTCTGCGTCAGCCTCTGGAGGCATTGCGTCAGCCCTCTGACCCTCTGTGTCACCCACGCTTGCCCTCTGAGGCACTGCGCAACTCCTAACTGCCTCTGTGTGAGCCCTGGCTGGCGCTACGTGAACCCCTGGTTGGTTCTGCATCCCTCACTCTCGGCTATTGCGCTGATCCTCCTGGTGCTGTCTCTGCCTCTCTGCTTCTGTATTCACTGCCCCTCAGCTGCAACTCTGATCACTCTCTCAACTTCCTCAGCAAACCCAACCCCAGAAAGTCGAAATCTTGATCAACTCAGTGTGTTCTTCAAATGACCCTCAAGCCTCCTCTTATACTTTTCTCGTTGACAAATCAACAGCCGAGATTAAGTCCCTAAACAATGGCTAATATTAGATCTGTCTTGATCTATGACTTTTGGACCATTCTAACATAGTTTTATATTAATTCACATTAATATTTTATTTTCCCTAAGTTTAGACTTAGGGACTCCATTAAAAATATTAATTATTTTAATATCTCCCAAACTGTTTAGAATCTACTCAAACCCTTTCTGGGTATTGGAGACCTCATGTGCCTTAGCCTCTACACCAATTTTCATCGCTAGATCACATCCGATACTACCCCAAATCAACAGGCCTATTTTTGAATGTATACATTTAATCCCCTAGACTACAATAGGTAGGTAACATCTTTAGATGACTTTCTATACTAAGCACTTCATGGAGGTGAGGGACCAACTCATTATCCAAACCCCATACACATCTCATCATTGGGTGCATTCTTTTCATATCTCCCTAAGGCCAATTTCAAGTGGACTCACATAAAATTTGAGCTAATAAAAACTAGCAGAGGATCCACCAATTTTGTCATCTTCATGGGGTAGAAACAAAGGAGAATTTCATATTCTATTACCCCATTTATTGTGAGATTTGTGGGAGATTTCATTGTTTGTTTTAAGGGGATCTAGACACTATTTAGTTTCTTTCAATACTCAAACTATAGATATCTAGCCCATTACATGTTGGAGGCCCTTAGACTTCGTGCGCACATTCTCTGGCCTCATCTTAGACCATATCCTTCTCAATGTATTACTTTCTTCTTTACGATGCTCCTATCAACTAGGGCACCAAGAGGCAAATTGATAGCAGCATTGCCTCTAACCCCAAATCAGTGTGGACTTGAGAGACCATATCCCCTCTCTAGAGACCTTTCAGACATTCGCAAATTAGATCCCTTATTAGCAGGAAAACGAGATAACCTAGACATCAAAGGAGGTTTACTTTTTGCAGAGAGCAACATTGTTAGGAGTGATAGATTCGGTGGACCATGAACTAGTCCTTGGATCCTTTCCATCTGAACATCTTCTCATTGTGGTCACCTACACTTAGAGTCTAAGGGTTTTCCATGTTTTAGCATAGGCCTCATGATTTATTTCTTGTTCTTTATATAGGAGACATTTTGATTCTTTCGCTTTGTATTGACATTATTGTACTCAACAATCCCATTGGCCTACTTTGTGATCATTCAGGGGACGAACGGGGTATGTCCGCCTAACCCTTGTTGGACCAAATGGGGATGGTTAAGGGTTTTCCATGTTTTAGCATAGACCTCATGATTTATTTCTTGTTCTTTATATATGAGACATTTTGATTCTTTCGCTTTGTATTGACATTATTGTACTCAACAATTCCATTGGCCTACTTTGTGATCATTTGTTAGACATTAATACAATTATCTAATCTTTTTTTTTTTTTTTTCCAAAAAAAAAACTTATATTTCTATAGGTGAAAATATACACTGTGACAACTCAATGCGTCTGTTCAAAGAGATACAATGTTAGTTAATACAAAAAGACGCGTCTGTTCAAAGAGATACAATGTTAGTTAATACAAAAAGACATAATCTGAAGGCGTTCCTTTCCTTGTCTTCCTTCCTGTCACATATAGACATAGACTGTCTTCTAAAAAACATGCTACTATCATTAAGGCTTATATAAAAAAAAGCAATAAACCATCATTTTCCAGAACTTAAAATTGTATGACTATTCCATCCACAGCCTGGCCATTCAAGGACTCAATAATTTCCAACGCTCCAGGTCAAACTTGCAGTGCTTCCTTTGAAAGGCAAATTGTATGACTATTCCATCCACAGCCTGGCCATTCAAGGACTCAATAATTTCCAACGCTCCAGATCAAACTTGCAGTGCTTCCTTTGAAAGGCATTCTGCCTCAGTGTTGAGCTCTCTCATGATATATTTGGTTTCCAACCATTCCAATTTGCCTCAGTGTTGAGCTCTCTCATGATATGTTTGGTTTCCAACCATTCCAATTTGCACGCCTCAACTCTAATTTTTTGAATGATATGGTAGAGGTGAGGAGTGACGATACCTACCTTGTCATGCATCCAATTAACTACAAGCTGTGAGTTTCCAAATATCTGCAGGTTTTAACTTCAAAGTAATTTGCAACAAACTGTAATGCCCAAAGGGCTGAGAACTCAGCATTGTTGTTTGACCCCCTCCCAGGACAAAACTTATCTTAACTTATTTCTTTAATTAAATCAATAATTTTTCATCCTCTATTTTCAAACATGCTGGAAGGTGTCCAACTAATTTTCTTTGAATCTGCATTTTCTATATTATAGAAGACGTCAACTTATAATAGTATATAAAATAATTTCACATGTCAGACAATACAAGTAAAATTGAAAGTCAAAGAACATCTTTTGGGCTACCTGAAGTTATAGCACGGTATATTTATTGCAAACCAATCTAAACATCCCAACTAATGTAACTTTTTGCTTTTGTTCGGACCAATAGATTTTGATACTTTATTTCTGCTAGAACCTGTCCAATATTCTTTGAATCTGCATTTCTATATTACAGATGTTTTCCAGCTATAATAGTATATAAAATAATTTTCACAATGTAAGTGAAATTTGAAATCAATGAATCAAAGAATTTTAAGGTCTTTTACAAATTATTACTTATGGAAGGGTCAAGCCCATCACAACCGAGTTATTTAATGAAGATCTGGAACAACTAGAATTATTCACATCATTGTACCTACATCATTGTAAAATGTTTCCTTCTCAAAATCCACATACTGTCTTTTTCTTTTTTGAAAGGGTAAAGGCTTTCTTTTATCGGTGAGTTATAACTCCATTGCAGCATTGCAGCATTATTGTGGTAAAGGGATACTTTAACATGGGGCCCTCAAACTTGACCAATTTATTCAGATAATCAGAACTCTCTCTTTCCACTGGAGTTTGAACTTGCATCGTTATGGTGACAACACCCTATCTCAACAACTAAGCACAGAGGACAGACATCATACAATCAATTTGAGATGTAACATTTTAGTTCAGAGCTCTAACAGTTTATATTCCCCAAGGATGATGAATGTCAGTAAACCAAACACTATAGATTTCATATTTCCCGTGCTATTTATTCATAGCTTAATATAGATACAGTAATCAAACCTGACAGTTCCTTGGACTAATTTTCACAAAAGGCTGGTTTATGGTGATGCGGTAGACTACCTGTGACAGGGTGTCTGTCATCACAAATCCATGGATCAATTACTTTGTGTGTGAATCTGAAGGAGATCATTCCATGTGAAGACCTTTTACAGTGCATGTGGGCCATAAAATATACAACAGATTTATTGAATAGAGGGTTTCCTATCATACTTTTCTCCAGTCAAGGTAAAGGAGAAAATCGATAGAAAGCAAACTAATTTAGAAGGGATGAAATCATCAATCATATATTACAATTCCATAAGCCTATAAAAACAAACAGCACTTTCAACCCTGATTGAATATGTTTGAATCAACGTTTTAATGCCTCCGATTAAAGATCTTAATCTGCTTTATCTTCAATCTCCTTGACAGTGTCAGCTTCTCCTGTCAAGACTTTAGCATAAGCTAATTGTAGCAGAAGCAAAGACATGATGACCCCATAAGATATTAGTTTTGGAGCACGGATGTATGTTCCCGACAGAAAAGCTACAGAAAAATTGAAAGGGCAACAATCAGTGCAGTGGTAGAAACTAACTCAAATGGTCCAAAATTGTATGTCAAAACATCTTAACAAATTATCAGAATTAATTTGGAAATTTACCTGAGCTTGAACTCCATGCAAAAGAAAGAAATACCAGGGAAAGACCTCCACATAATATTTGCTTGTAACTTCTAGTAAAGTCTTCGGGAGTGATTGAAGATGAGACTGATCCTTTCTGCAACGATTAAAAGGAATTTAGACTACTTGCTATCTTTCACAACCAAAACCAACTGAAAAGATAAAAACATTTATCAATAACAGTTTTAAATATTTAATTCCATCTCAAAATTTATCCACATGTTTTCCAAAGACTCTATAACCCCACACTGTTTGGGCAAATATGGTATTGAGATTTTGAACAACTCAGTCTATGCAAAGTAGGCACAGCGAGAACAGAAATTCAAATCATGTCAAACAAATAAAGTGATGATAGAATAGTATGAACCCTATATGACATGAATGAAGCTCTCTAACCCAGGGTTGTGAATTTTAATTCAAAATCCATGATTTAGTATGTATAGTATTTGACGTAGTTTTGATTAGATTTGTATTGTATTCATATTTTGTTTAGGGTTTGAACTCAAGTTTTAACAAAGTAGTTGATCACATTGCTTGTAAGTCCTTGTTGACAATGCAAAGTGTAGAGCTACAGACATACGAATTCTTCCTTCAGCAGATGAATCCTGATAATAGACAGAAGGGAGCAACAAGAAAAGGAAAAATGTGTCATTAAGTAACTAAAGTCAATGAAGGACTCAGTGTTGTGAAAATCGCGATTCAATCGCGCGTTTTTGAAAAAATCGCGATTTTTTCCCCTTGGCGATTAAATCGCGATTTTTAAGGGAAAAAATCGCGGGAAAATTTTTTTGCCAATTTTTTCGAAAAAATCGCGATTTTTTGGATAAAAAGCGGGAGTGTGCGGGGCAGCGGGTGTTATAAGGAAAAAATGAAATTTTTTTTGCCCATTTGGACAGCGCGCGGCGGAGGAAGAGCTCTGAGCTGGGAGAGAGGGTTTGGAGGGCGATTTTGCCGATTCAAAGGGTCTACGCTCACTATTTCGAGAGGAGATCGCCATTTTAACCGTAGAAACGGTATGTAGGTTGATTTTTTTTAGTTTTCATTGTTTCAAAACAATGTTTTTCTATGTTTTTAATTTTTTTTTGTTGAAAAACTTCATATGGGAACCATTTTTTTTTTGTT